>JAZHYW010016906.1:0-99663 GCA_037355805.1 Ixodes ricinus | reverse complement strand
ACGGCGACGAAACAGCACGCGTCAAAATAGCACGCGACAAAACAGCACAGCGTCAAAACGGAACAGCGACAGAAGAGCACGCGCCAAAACAGCATGTCGTCAAAACAGCACAGCGACAAAACAGTACGCATGTAGCAACTTCGAGCAGGCTCTTCACCTCTCTCTGCGCGATAATTATCTTGATCCATCAATGCTGAGCGTTAAAAAGGCTGTAATAGGTAGCGTTTTGTGAAAACAAAACAGAACGAAACGGCAAATGGATGGACATTGTATGGCATTAAATAACAGCTAGTTAAGAAACATAAAAAAGTATGTTGGCGGCGACGGGATCGCTCCCAAGTCAGTGTCTCGAGTGCTGCTGTTGTGTGATTGCTAAAAATAAATAAATTGAGCAGTACTTACTACTACTTAACTACGGTGATCTCTGAAGAGTTTGGGTAGTTAGCAATATCTTCGTGTCGATGGTGGCAGCGTTATCTGGTCTTTCTTTTTGAACCAGCGAAAGAGGAAAAATTATTGGGAAAAAGAATTCCATAAGTTCAAGTTATGAATCATCTGGTTTGCGGTGGTCCGGTGAGGTTCCGTAGTACTCGTCGTTTTGTAATTACCGCCGAACCGTAAAACGACCCCCCCCCCTCAAAAAAAAAAGCAAAAAAAAGAAGCGGGAGATGCGTCGAATATTGATGCATTGATAGAACCGGTAAGATAAGGTGACTTTAATGTCGAGCGTATTCAAGGTGTATAGTGGGCACCGATTCTGCGGAGTTCATTCCCCGTGAATAAAATGTCCCGGAAACACGCGGCTGCAGCTTGCAGGTGAGAAGTTGTTTTGATTTAAATTCACTGAAAATTGTCGACGAAGGCTTCGATCGAGTGGAAAACGGTGAAACAGAAACATGCCACAGCCGCAATGCTGTTGCCGTACAGCATGGGCTGAGCATATACCATTGACGCACACGCTTTCTGTTGTTTTTGTTGTTGTTTTTTAACAATTAATGACCACATATTGACATGCGACTGATTTATTTATTGTAGACGACACCACCAGCAAACGTTCGCGTCAAAATTAGCAGAACTGCTCGAGAAATAGCCAAAATACGCACCAGCGGGGGCTTCGGTATTGCACAGGGGGCCTCATGTGCCGCATCGAGTATACTCCCCACTCCGAACTCTCCCCCAAGAGAACGGATTCGACAAAACGTGCCGTCGAAAAGTTGGCTCTCGACGAATTGGCCTAGACCCTCCATTCCTTTACAGTGCCTTCTTTGAGACATGCATTTTTATAGTAACGCTATATTTAGGGTTCAGTGTTTTCGCCTTAAAGTGCATAAAACCGGTACAAGTCCGCCGAAATAATTTTTCCAAATTCATTTTTAACTGAAAAAGGTGAGTATCTTTTAGGGCGTTTGGAGGGGTCGGTTGGGGGGAAGGGGGAAAGGGTGACTCATTCTTTACCGTACGACTACTTCCTTTCGCAGTTTTTATCTTGTCTCAAAGATCGGTTCAACTTTCAACTAAAGCTCCGGGGGCGCAGGGGTTTTCAGGACGAAATCTGGGGTTTTCACCTGATAGGGATTTGTGTGCCGAATTATTTTCTCAAAGAAGACAGTTTAATCGTGAACTTAACGATGAAAATCAAGGGCGTCCGTAAAGGCCGCACATTTTTTAACACCCCTAGCTTCCGTCTACTAGTCTAGAGGAGGATATAAAACTACTCACGATACATTTTAAACAAAAGCTTTTAAATATTACATTTTCGTCGGTATACTGGTTTTCGCCAATAAACCGAAAAGAACCGAGAAGCTTATGAGTCTACAAATATTCACCGCAATACACCGAAAACTTCTGTTTCAAGCTATATTGTTAATGTCCTGCTTTGACGCTGTGCTGTTTTGACGCTGTGCTGCTTTGTCGCGGTGCTGTTTGGACGCCTTTTTCTTCTGTCGCTGTGCCCTTTTGACGCTGTGCTGTTTTTACGCTGTGCTGTTTTGACGCCGTGCTGTTTTGGCACGTGCTCTTCTGTCGCTGTGCCGTTTTGACGCTGTGCTGTTTTGTCGCGTGCTATTTTGACGCGTGCTGTTTTGTCGCCGTGCTGTTTTGACGCTGTGCTGTTTTGACGCGTGCTGTTTTGACCGTGCTGTTTTGTCGCGTGCTGTTTTGTCGTGTGCTGTTCTGTCATGGTGCCGGGCCCCTGCAGCTACTAATTGAATCGCACTGAATTTTTTGCAACGGGGAACTACAAGGGCGCGGTTGCCACCGATATCACATAGCTAATGCCCAGTGTATGGTGATCAGAGCCGTGACTGCCGTCGCGAGTGTCGCTGTCAACCTGCTGGGAAGAGACGGCTGGGTCGACAAAACCCGGACCGATGCAGCAGAGGCATGTGCGAAAGAGGGCTTTCGTCGCCACCACGACAAGCACACCGATGCCGTGGGGTCCGTTGTCTGAACCTAGAATCTAACTGAAGCTTCGTCACCATCATCATCGGTCTGAAGGAGACCGTCACCGTTTTGAAAGATTGCCGCAAGCGCCATTTTGCCATTAACAACATGGTGGTAATTTGACGTTCAAACTTCAGGGTTTCTACCGCTTCGAAGTTAGTGCATGCTTATGAACTATGTCTACATTTGACCATGTGGTGCGGTTTGTAGCTGCTGTCAATCACTCAATTAAAATCTGGATCGGTTGCTGATGGGATTTTATTGTATCAATTAGATATTTTACCTTTTCACGCCAAGCTTCTGGAATTGTATGTCGGTCATCGGACAGTCATGAGGAACACTGTTCAATATCCTGCAATGAACTACGAACAAATGTGTCTTGAAGTGAATCGTTAGTTGTTTAGAGAGCAGGAATTCAGTCTGACAGATTATGGTAACATTGTTACCCGCAGTGGAGGAGAAATTTACCCAGTGCAATCTTGTGGATGGTTGTCATCTCCGTGACCAAGAAAAACAATAAAGATACAATTGTCCTACATTCAGCACACGTGTGTTTATTGTAAAGGTTATGATACCAATTAAATAGATTGTCGTTTCAAAAGTGACAGTAACTAATTGAAATTAAAGAGTACTGTGAACTAATTTTTTTTTAAATTGGCCTGTGATGCAGAGCAAATACGCAATTTTGACTTTTCGCCATCAAGCATAAACGACAAGCGTTGGGCAAATCTGCGGAAGTGCTACGCGTGTTGTACAGGTTCGCTTCACCATTGAAGATGATTTCAACCTTGTGGAAGAAAAGAAGAAGAAGAAAAAGGGCGAGGCTTGTGGTGGGCGAGGACACGCGGAGTTCGGAGCTGGAGACCGACGAAAGAGCCGGTGCCGAGCAAGGCCTCCAACTGAAGACCCGGACAACTAGACAGCCTGGGCCCTCCTCTTCACCGGACTCTGAACTAAGTACAGATAAAACCTTTCCCCATTGGTAGCGCTTCCCCGTGTGACTTCCTCGGAGCGAGTGAAACTCGGCCTGATCGGGTAGTATTGACAGGCGACCCACAACCTCGTCAAAGAAATCAACGCGACGAACCCTTTCGAGCGCCCAAAAAGATGGGTGTCGGTAGCCAAGAACGTTGGCGATGCTGTCGAACCCAAAAAGGTGTTTTTTCTGCGGTCGGTACGCGAGCGGTGCGACATATTGCTTGCATACTTCCAAGCAAATGACGAGGCCACCATAAGGTAGTAGGGATCCCACAACACACTGGAGCAGAGCCATAGATCGAACTGCTGTTCGCACAGCCCTAACAAAAAAGACAAAACACGTTCACAACAGGCAACTGGGAAGAGATTCAGGCACTTAGTAGCAAAGCGAAGTGTTATGTGCTGGCAACAGTGAAGACTGCCACGAAGCGGGACACGAGCACGCGCTCGCGCTCGGGCTCTGGAACAGACTCTCGTGGATCCAGCCCAGCCAGGTCGGCTATGGACCGCTACGCTTGCTTGTAAATAATGTACATAAAGTCTAAATACACAACATTGGCGACGAGGTGAAGAACCTACTAGCGCGCTGTTCACGGTGCCATGGCGGAAGCGACGGCACCAGGGGCGCCGGCATTTGGCTGCATCGGTGAGTTCGAATCAAGCAACGGTGCAGCATGGCCACTTTACCGCGAACGACTCGAGTTCTACTTTATCGCAAACGAGGTAAAGTCAGCCGAGAAGAAGCGTGCAATCCTTTGCACGGTCTGCAGGGCGGCAACGTACGCGATTATCCGTTCGCTCTGCTCACCGGCTTTACCCTCCGAGACGAGCTACGACGACATCGTCTCCAGACTGGCGGCCCACTTCAACCCGAGGCCGTCTGTCATCTGTCCAGCGTTTCCAGTTTGGAAAACGCGACCAGCGTCAAGGGGAGAGTATCGCCGACTACATCGCCGAGCTTCGCCGGTTGTCGGAACACTGCGATTTCGGGCCGACGTTGGATGACATGCTCCGAGACAGGTTTGTCTGTGGCCTCCGGGAAGAGTCCCTTCAGCGACGGCTTCTGTCCGAGCCCGAATTAACCTTCTCGGTAGCCAAGGAGAAGGCGATTGCAGCAGAGTACGCCCACCGTCAGACGGAGAAGATTCGGGGAGCGGTGCCCGCCGAGAGCAGCGATGTGTGCCAGGTCGGTAAGCACACGACTTCGAACACTAAGGTCGAACTCCTCAGCGTCAAGAGATGCAGCTGCGCCGAAGTCACAGCTAAAGGAAAGCAAGTGTTTTCGCTGTGGAGGGACACACACCCCAGACGAGTGTCGTTTTCGACACGCCCAGTGTCATTTCTGCAAGCAGCGGGGCCACGTCGTGAAGGTTTGTCGACGGAAGGCGAAGCAGTCGTCATCAACACCTAAGCCTACAAGCGACAAACGCCCAGGCCAAGGCGGTCGGCGGCGCGACGGTGAGACGGCGGACATGTTCGGCATTTTCCAAGTAATTGCCGAGGAGCCTGCTGTCCGGGTCGTCGTCGAGGTTAACGGAAACCCTCTCGAGATGGAAGTCGACTCGGGAGCCGTGTGTTCCGTGATCAACGAGAGAACTATGCGCCAGCTGCGGTTGTCCAAGCACAAGCTACGCCCTTGTGGACTGCGTCTTCGCACGTACAACCAGCAGGAACTGAAGGTGCTAGGCTCTCTGATGGTCCAGGTCACATACAAAGGGCGCCAAGAGCGACTGCGTCTTGTCGTGATCAAGGGAGCAGGCGTAGGCTTGCTGGGCCGAGACTGGTTTAAGGCTCTCGGGATTGAGTTAAAAGTGAATCAACTGCAAGGAGAGTCGAAGAGCCAGAGTCCGTCCACAGCAGCAGTGCTGCGAAGTCACGCCGAGGTCTTCCAACCGGGTCTGGGTAAAAGCAAAGGACCACCAGTCCGAGTCGAAGTTGAACCGACCGCTCAGCCCAAATTCTTCAAACCACGTCCAGTTCCCTTTGCCTTACTACCAAGAGTGGATGAAGCCTTGGACAAGCTCATCAATCAAGGCATTTTGGAACCCGTACGACATTCCCGTTGGGCGACTCCAATAGTACCTGTGATCAAGAAGGATGGCACAGTGCGAATTTGTGGCGACTACAAGAGTACTGTAAACCCTGTCGTTCGTTGGGAAAGCTACCCCCTGCCCACAACAGAGGAACTGTTTGCGAAACTGGCGGGCTGTGCCAAGTTTTCCAAGCTTGATTTAGACCAAGCGTACCTGCAAGTGACCGTCGATAGTGAGACAGCTGACCTTCTCACCATCACCACACACCGTGGACTTTTCCGGGTCACGCGCTTGCCGTTCGGAGTAGCTGTTGCCGTTGTTATTTTTCAGAGATACATGGAACAGCTGCTGCAAGGACTGGAAGGGGTGCAAGTTTTTCTAGATGACATCCTCGTAGGCGGTAAAGATGACGCCGAGCACAACACCCGTCTGCAAGCAGTGCTTCAACGAATTAAAGACGACGGTGTCCGGCTGAAACGTGACAAGTGTACTTTTGGAGCGAATGAAGTCGTATTCCTGGGTTATAAAGTCAGCAAGGCAGGAATACAGCCGACGGATGACAAAGTCAAGGCTATCCATGAAGCACCCGAGCCGAAGTGTAAGAAGGAGCTGCAAGCGTTCCTAGGAGCACTAAACTTCTACAACAGGTTCCTGCGGGGAGTGTCACACATTTTGGAGCCCTTGCACAGGCTGCTCGATGACGGCCGTAAGTGGAAATGGACAATGCGGGAAGCAGAAGCGTTCCAGCGGGCCAAGAAGTTACTGCAGTCTTCGGACGTCCTTGGCCACTACAGTGTCCACAAGCCACTGGTTATGGCCTGTGATGCCTCTCCGTATGGACTTGGGGTGGTGCTGAGCCACGTCGACAGCGAAGGCCGAGAGGTTCCGGTAGCATATGGATCTCGAACAATGACACCTGCCGAACGGAACTACGCACAGACAGACCGTGAAGCCCTGGCAATTGGTTTCGGAATACGGAAGTTCCACAAGTTCGTCTATGGCCGGCATTTTCGGATTGTGACAGATCACAAACCTCTACTGGGACTCCTGCATCACACAAAACCAATGCCTCAGGTGCTGTCACCGAGGATGTTGCGTTGGTCGCTAATGCTGTCTGCTTACGACTACGAGCTGGAGTACAGGCCTGCTCATCAGCTCAGGAACGCAGATGCACTGAGTCGACTGCCTCTAACTGAGAAGAACAGCCCACCTGACCAGAAACTTTTTGAAGTCCGGATGCTAGAGACTGCGCCGGAGATTCCTTGGGATGCCCAAAAGATTGCACGATGCACCCGCAATGACCCAACCTTTGCCAGAGCTCTACATTGGACAGTGGTCGGATGGCCTCAAAAGAAACTGCCGGACCAGTTCAAGCCCTTCGTTCGACGGCAGCATGAGTTGTCAGAGTATCGGGGGTGCCTACTCTAGGGGAGTAGAGTTATCATTCCCGGGGCAAGCCAGAGACCAGGTCTTGGAGTTGTTGCATACCATGCATCCCGGCATCGTCCGCATGAAGGCGCTGGCTAGAAGCACAGTTTGGTGGCCAGGCATCGATCAAGATATCGAAAGGAAGGTCCGCACCTGCCTACCCTGCCAGGAGACTAGGCCGGAACCTGCACGCGCAAGGCTGCATCCGTGGGACTTTGCCAGAAACCCTTGGTCCCGGATCCATATAGATTTTGCCGGGCCATTCCAAGGAAAAGTTTTCCTTTTGGTTGTGGACGCACACTCGAAATGGCTGGAAGTCATCCAGATGGCATCCATGTCTTCAGCAGCAGTGTGTCAAAAGCTGCGAGCGTTGTTTGCAACACATGGTGTTCCGGACACTATAGTCTCCGACAATGGAACGGCGTTCGTCTCGCAAGAATTTAAAGAATTCACGCTGAGGAACCAAATCCGGCACGTCAAGGTGGCGCCTTACCATCCATCATCTAACGGTCAAGTAGAGCGCATGGTCCAAGAGACTAAACAGGTCCTCAGGCGCATGGAAAGAGGTGACATGGCCACCAAGCTGGCACGTTTCCTTTTGAGCCAACATATTCTGCCGCACTCTACGACAGGAAAGAGTCCTGCAGAATTGTTGATGGGTCGAAGACTCCATACAGCGCTGGACCGGCTTCACCCAGACCTACAAACAGAGATGGTAGACAAGCAAGAAAAACAAGCGCTGCGGGGAAGACAAGGTGTGCGGGAATTTGAACTGCAAGACACCGTCTTCATCCGCAATTATCTAGCAGGCCCCAAGTGGCTACCCGGTGTCGTCACTGAGATCACTGGTCCGGTGTCGTACAAGGTTCGCACCACCGACGGACGTTTATGGAAGCGACACGTAGACCAAATAGGAAGTCGGCAGTGGAGCACGTATCTGGAGGACGAGCCTGCGACAGAGCTGCCACAACAGCAGCGCCCCCTGCCATGCGAGCCACGACTTTCGGATGAGCCGGTGGAAGAGCGTCCGCTCTCAACGAGTAACGCGGACTTTTCGGCACAGCCGACCGCTCCAGAGGAAACACCTGTGGCAACACCTTCTTCACAGCTTCCGCGTGCTTCAGAACCAAGGCGCCAAGAAGTGTTGCCAACTTCAGCGCCCGAGCAAGAACGGCCGAGTCGTCCCCAGCGACAACGCCAACGTCCTAACTACCTTAAGGACTACGTGACCTAGGGGGAGGGATGTTATGTGCTGGCAACAGTGAAGGCTGCCAGGAAGCGGGACACGAGCACGCGCTCGCGCTGGGGCTCTGGAACAGACTCTCGTGGATCCAGTCCAGCCAGGTCGGCTATGGACCGCTACGCTTGCTTGTAAATAATGTACATAAAGTCTAAATACACTACACGAAGAGATTCGCAGTGTTAAATTGGCTTTATCGAATACCTGCCTTGGATTGTTTGAGGCAGTTCGTAAGAGCACATCTAGATGGCGCTGCGAGACTTTATGTTTCGTTACGTATGCGTTTGCCTTCCGCTGTACTAAAAGTGCGGGTTCAACGCGCTCCGTAACGTTACATCGACAGCTAGCGTGCGTTGTACGCAGTGCCAACGCAAGGGTCTTTACCCTATTCTGAAACCCTCTAGTGTTGCAGTTGGAAATTATCTGTAATACTGGCTCTCTGGAGGCTAACACCGGTGTTTTGCGCGCGTCAGGTCGTCCTCTCGTGCCCTAGAGAGCCTTAAATACAGTGAGATTAAAACTGCTCGATGGAGATTACGTGGTCTATAGGCCGCATTTGCTCTACGAGCTACGAGGAGGTGACTAAGACGTTGATCATCTGCCAACGTCTCCTCCTTTCCTTCTACTTTCCTCCACGCCACGCGAAGGCGCACCGCATGCTTACTTGCAACAAATCTCAGCAGGAGGGGTCCACCATTAAATTGCTGCAAACCCTATGCTTTGAGATGGACCTTCTGTTCAATCGGCGATTTAGAGTCTCCCAAGGTCGTCAGCACCGTCGCGCGGCGCACACGGAAGTTTGAGCAAGATGAGAAGTTAGTAAACACCGTTGGTAAACACGGCGTCTTCGGGGGGGGGGGGGGCGCATCTGACAGGTATAGAGTATACAGGAGGCGTTGACCCTACCCTAGAGCAAGGAGCTCGAGCGTGTAGCCTTTCCTGCGGTACATCATAAGGTGAATAAGAGTATAGAGCTTTTCTTTGAGGGTGCTTCATCTTGAGAATTGCAGCGCCGACGAAATTATCTAGCGGTTTAAATCTTGAAATACCTGTAGGCTCTGGCAGCAAAGCTATCTGGGTAAAGCAACGGCGTGGGTATGGGGGAACTTGGCTAGGGTGTACTGGAACGTGGAGGTTTGCCGTCTGGCGTCCATGAGACTGTCGCGATGAGGAAGCACGCCGGTGAGGGCGCAGTGGGGCAGACAGCGGCCATCCAATGACTGAGACAGGCATGGAGGTCCAAGCAGATGGTTTATTTGGTATGAAAATGGTCGCATTCCTTGTTTCCTTTTGTCTGCTGGGTTCTGGGAGACAATAACTTCCATCCTTTCTCACACTCCTGTGAAAAAGCGTCACTTGCGTGAGTGGCAGAAGCTTATATTCAAAGCGCGAATGCCGTCAGGAAGTGGTTTCGCTTCTGTAATTTTGTTTTCAGTTATACAAAAATAATTGACTGTCTTACCTTACAAAGAAGCACTAAGAAAGTAAAGTTCGATTATAATATGATATATGATGCTTTTCTTTTCATTGTAACGTCAAAGCTCCGTTAGACTTTTTTTTCGGCATCTGTACACTTTCCAGTCCATAAATACCTAGTTTTTGTTCTGGTATTGGTACATACTTTTTTGTAGCATGAATTATTTTTTGCGAGTTTTTCTTGACTTCGGCCTTTTCAGCCAAAGCTCAGAGACCAGAAAATATCTTAATTGATTTAGCTTAAAGGGATTGTCCGGTCAAATTTTGTATTCGAGAAACCAATTGAATATCATTGTTATTGCCTCGAGACGGATCGTACGTGCAATATCTGAATTTTGTATGCCCCTCTGCGTGAGTAATTGAATTTATGCTGCTCGAATCGCATTCTAGCGTAAACGCTGCTTTCGTTGGCAACATTGAAGCTCTGACGTCACAAAACACAAAGCGAGCATTTTTGTCTGCTTCAGCGTGCTTCGTTTTTCTTGTTGTGCTCGACTTGATTTCGTAGTTGGGTGAGATTTTTGTTGCGCGGTTGGGTGCCACAACCACCGGGCAGCACATGCGAGCCAAGACATGACGTTCCACACTTTTCCGCGAGACGTGCAGTGACGAGCGAAGTGGATCGTCGCCGTGCATAGGGCCTAGGTTCCCGTCAAGATCGAGATCCCGTTATGCAGCAATCATCTCATTAAAGAGAGCTACGAGCTGAGCTCTAAGCGGACAGAAGGCTCGTAAGCTGAGTGTGATGCTGTGCCAACGATAATAAACTACGTCCATCCACTCCTCGCCCAAATCGGATTAATCAATTTGATTATGCAGCAGAAACCGAACTAACAGCAAGGCCACCTGGAAACGATACCAGAAGTTGTATTCAGCGGCGTCACAAAGAGGGAGGGGGACGGTCGCGACGGGCCACGCGAGAGCGGGTTGGGGGGGGGGGTCGGTCGCGGCGGGCTATTGCTCCGGGTGCCGCTGACGCTCGCGACGCCACTGGTTGTATTTAGCATGCGTTCAGCCCGATTCTGTTTGACCCGCGTGTGAAAATGGAGCGTGACTACGATTCATCAAGCTCGTCCAAGTCAAGTGACGACATGCATTTGAACGATTCGCCGTTTGTTTTCGACCCGCGGACATCGCCTCTGAGGGAGCGACCCGCAGCCTCATCACCGATCCAGTGGATCCGCTGACGTGTACCCAGATGCCGCTTCAGAGGAGAAATCTGCATCCTTTGCTTTGCAAGCGCCCCTAGTTCGGTCGGTGGCCGTCGCAGTTGTGTTTGCGCGAAACGGCATACGTATGCTCGAAGCTTATGGCTTGTCTGCGAGTAATTTCCTGCTAAAGGCGTGACTTTTTTGCACATGCTTGAGGAACTGCATTAAAGAACCGTATTTAATTAGGGTACAGCCTAGGAGACTATACAATTCGAAACAAAATACAATACATTCATCGACTAACACTTGTTATCCCGACCATCCGACAAACCTTTGCGTTTTGTGACGTCACGCAGCACCCACGGATGCTCAGCCATCGCCACTGGCGAAATTCAGGGTGTGGTTGTCGTACATAGGCTCGTGAAAGGTTTAATAATTAACGGGAGATCATATATCAAAATAAAAATGACATTTCTCTACATGAAGGCTCCTCGACGTAACGAGCGCAAGAACTTAAGTACTTCCGGTTTTGACCGGACAATCCTTTAGCGGGTCCAAAGGCCGCCACACTAGCGAGGAAAACGCGCGTGGCACGCCGATCGCGGCGAATGTCACGTGACTAGCACAGAAGGCCTCGCGCACTTTTGAAGCATTCAGAGCGAACGCTTTATATCACGCGCTCAACCGATTTTTCGGAACGCGTTTTCAACAGCGATCGGCGCGCCGCAGACGTTTCTCGCTAGTGTGGGCGGCCCCATTTAGTGGCTCTAGGCGGCCCTATACTCTGTTTCACCTTATGATGTACCGCAGGAAAGGCTACAAGCGCGAGCTCCTTGCTCTGGGCAACGCTCTGGGGCACATCTCCAGCGGCACTAAGCTCTCGTGACTTAAGAGCGGCTGCCAACGCTATGAGCTAGAGCTTCTAGCCTTCGCTGCGGTACAACATAAGGTGAAACGAAGTATAGTGAGAAAGCATGATATGAAAATAAACACAAGGAATGGCAAGATAAATAGAGCAACTACAAATGCTGTCTTTATCTAAAAAAGCAATCCCAATAGGAGAAATTTGTTTGCTCTGACACCTCACATAATTCAAATATTGATCAGATTCTTCTTTTTGTTTTCTTTCTTTCTTATCTGCACCCGTTTTGTTTGTTCGTTTGCTTTTTCTTGGAACCAGACGATCCCATTCTGTGAACAGAGGGGCGTCGCTGGGCATCTGAGACAAGGAGTGTTGCTCTTTGCATAGGCTGTAGCCCACGTTGCACCCCAGCACAAAACAACACCCACTGTCTTTTTCTTCGCCGTATTTGACACCCTGCTGTTGCTTCCTTTGTCTCTTCGGCGGAGCAAGCTGCCACACAATATTGTATCGCTTCACACACAACACCAAGCAAGAAGAAATAGTCACACCACCAAGCCCCATGGGACAAACGCTGCATAACCCCACTCAGAGTCCTTCATACACACGCGCGCTTTTGCTTGAGTGGTGACATCTCAGCCATTTTTACGCCCAATCGTTTTTTATGCATTTTGAAGTACGCGCAATCCGGTGTCAATCAGCTCCGGAGCGCGTTGCTTTCGCTAATGCAGAGACGCCATTTAGCGCCCAAGTCACGCACTGAGTGCGCAGAGAGCGTCACGCGCTGAACATTCAGCGTAACAAAGGATGTCTTCACCCTGAAACAGACAGACATGTAGGCACCCTAACCCCACTTTTAACCCCACTGAACTGACAGCGCCACCGCAGGTCCCTGTGGCAGAGTTGGACCACACAACATGCAGCTTCAATAGAGAGGCCGACAAAGTCGACACTCCTCCCCAATTTTATACATCGCTTTAGCTTAAGTCAAGGCGCAGGAGATGCTACAAGCGCGAGCTCCAGTATTTCCAACGTCCCTGCCAAGCACGCGCTTTCGTAGAGTGCACACACTGTTCAGTGAAGATGCTAGCGCTTGTAGCATCGGCAGCGGGTCGACTTAAGGTTCGTTCACACAGTCCAGTTTTCTTACGTTACGTCACGAAAATTCACCGGGAAATTTGTGCTTCGTATTAAGCGGGCTCCCAATTCGAGGATGTAGCTTGGCACGTGACATTCAATACACGAATGTTTCGGCGACTTAGACGTAACGTAAGAAAACGGTGCTGTGTGAAAAGTTGAACCAAGCTGAACTCCTTGCGTTACGTTACGACGAGCCTTGTGTCCTTGGCTGCTACTCTAACTCACCGTCCTAGCTCGTCGTCACCAAAACATACGTGTCTCGAATGTTGCGTGCCAAGCTATCCCCTTGAATTTGTAGCCACGCTTAAGGGGGATTCAACCGCTATTTATTTGTACCCTTTTCCTCATAGATGGCGCAGAATTTTTCCGGAACAAATGACTTGCATGCTCACAGCTGCGCATGCAGGTCGGGCGCTCGAGGTGGGCTCGGGCCACGGGCTGTTCGCCACCGATCTCGAGCTAGATCTTCTTCGCTCTGCGTCCGCCGCTGCCGGAAGCGGCCAGCAGGCGGCGCGAGATACGAGCCAGTACATACGTAGATTACAGTGGCTTACAAAACATAGAATAAGCTCTGATTTCCAAATAGAATTGAAATTCATCCATGTTCGATATTACCGAAAGCACAGGGTGCGGCGTTGCGGCCGTTTAAACCACCACAATTAACACGCAAACGTTGTTCAGCAAAAAAAAAAAAAAAAGAGTGGTTATTTTTAGAGCTGATTTTCAAGCTAGAAAGCAAAAAAGAAATAAAGTGGGAGTTTTGCACTTCCTGTCTCCTATATCGGCCTGCTCTTCGTCAGAATACTGGTTTGAAAACCCGCTCCCAGGATCTGTGGAGTAAAGCCCAACTATCCTGGGAAAAGTGGCGCCAATCATTATTGTGGAAATGCTTGAGACACGTGCCGCGCGCCACTTCTGGGAAGAACTAGAGCCACTAAATGAGCTGCGCTTAGAGTATCGACACTCTGTTCCCCAACATTCTTGTGGGCGCCGACGTTTTGGTGCTTGGGCAGAGTAGACGCAACTGCCGATCGTCATGATTCAAAAGTGCGACTTCCTCAGCATTAGATTCGGTGTTAGGAAGCTCATATAATATTGCTTTGCTCTGTCGCAAACTGTTTAAACATTTGTGGAGGACAGAAAAGCGTTTCCTGTGATTTAAGATAAATCTTCAGATAACTGGCAACCATTATTTTAAGCCACATAATGAACAAGTGTCGTTACTCTGAAGCGTGGACTATTTAGTGGCACAAGAACATGATGTCTGAAATCTACCTCAGTGCTGCGCTGTTCTGCCATGATCTTCCCTAGTGCCACTAAATAAGCTACGCTTCAGAGTAACGACACTTGTCCATATTGTGGCTTAATGTCATGGCTGCCAGTTATCTGAAAATTTATCTGAAATCACAGGAAACAGTTTTACGTCCTCCACAAATGTTTAAACGCTTCGCGACAGAGCAAAGCAATATTACATGAGCTTCCTAACACCGAATCAAATGCCGAGGAAGCCGAACTTTCGAATCATGACGATCGGCAGTTGCGTCTGCTCTATACAAGCACCAAGATGGCGGCGCCCACAGCAATATTGGGGAACAGAGTGCAGACCCTAAGCCTAGCTCATTTAGTGCGAGGTCCACACTTCTGCGCGGCGAGTCAAAAGCAACAAGAAGCAACCGTTTCCCACCCGCGAACTGTACCAAGGAGTTCTCTGTCCAAGGAAGCAGCGCGGCTCTACTACACGTCCACAATCGCGCGCCAAGCGCACAGCAGCTCACAACATTGGCGACGGGTATGGCAAGAAAGGACACATTCCGTCTGTCTGCCAGTCAGCGAAAAAGAACTACTCAAATACAAAAATCCATGTCGCACCCCAGCTATCCTCGTAAATTTTATAAGTTGCAGGCGCTGCCGGCAAGTGCAAACTAGAGTTCCTGTGCAGACTAAATTCCTCTGATAAAAGTCACGCTTACAAGTACCGCAAACCATTATTGTGGAAACGCGCAAGACACGTGCAAGGAGCGGGTGCTCCGCTGCCATTCGCTTCCAAGGGCTAGGCCGCTCATTTCAGTACTGCGCCAACAGCTGCTTCCAAGGGCCGCTCGAGACACGGACCTCGTGCACTGGCGCATTTGACGTCACTTGCAAGACAAACGCAAACACATCGAAGGACTTTAGTCCAGACCACCGTGGTTCAGACAGATAAAGAGGAATCGGTGGCCAAGCGCAATATAGAAAAAAAAAGGATAGGTGGCCGAGTGGGCTAGAGCACACCAGCTCGGAGCACGTGGAGGGAAAGCTCGCGCTGTATAACCCAGGGATCCTGGGCTCAATCCCCACCCCTGCCCGTTTCAATCTGGATGAGCATCGTACCGGCGTGTGTTCGTGTATCACTACTGCGTGATGCACGTTAAAGACCCCAGGCTATCGGTTGTACCGCACCGGCTGAATTGCTCGTCTACAGCTGGGAAACAGGTCTCCCGTTGAGGCAGACTATGTTCTAGGCTGTATAAACATACACACAAATCAATTTGTTTCCAGACAGATAAGGTAGCACCGATTCATTACATCGTGACATAGTAAGATCACTGTTGAAAGAGGTGTTCCTAACAGACAATAGCATAGTGAACTTCCGAGGTTATTTATGAAGGCTCTAAAGTTATTTAGAGGTTCATTTGATTTTGCCTAGAAATTAGAAAGGTGAAGAGAAAAACAAAACAAAAAACGTACGCCTCACCTTTGGTAGAAACGTATTTTCTACCTTTTGATGGCCCGTTTTTTTCTTAGTAATCCGCAAAACGGAAAGTGTTAAATTTACGAAAGAAAAATTGTTTCGGGCGCCAAAACGCGAACGTCAAAATTCAATTTGCATATCAGAGTAAGAGTTTGTTGGTTAAGAAAATATATTGCAATAGTGCAAAATAATAGAAAGCATGCTTCTTTTTTGTTTTTATTATCCACTAGCCACCAAACAAGGTCTACAGAGAATGAAAATATCAGAAATAATGTTCCATAATATAAATGTTGTTCGAAATAAGTATTTTAGCCTTCCTTGCAATTCATGCAACTATTTTTTTTTCCAAATACATATTAGTAGGGTGCCTTCATGTGGGCTTTGCTTAGGGTGGAGACACCTGGCCATTTCGTCCCACACTTTTATTTTTATTTTTTGTTCAGAAGCGCGTGAAAGAGCGTGTCCCGGCACGTGTTTGTGGAGCTTACTGTGCTATGGCGACATTTTGTTTTCGTCGATTTATTTGTATTTTACCCGTGAGCGCGTGCTGTCGGCATCGGGTACTACAAAGGGTGGCATCACCCTAAGCAAAAGGACATTGAGGCACCCTACATATTAGGGTATCTCTGTCCAACCCTGCACGATGTTAGGGTGCTTACGAGCCACAATAATAATTGTGGTTGTGGGGATATTTATACAGCGTGTAGTTGGTCAGCCATTTAATGTTGCGACGAGTCACTCGCTGTAGATGAGCAATTTAGCCAGTGCAGTACAACTGCTAGCCTGGGGTCTTTAACGTGCACCACGCAGTAGTGATACACGACCGCACGTTGGTACGATGCTCATCCAGATCGAAAAGTGCAGGGGTGGGGATTGTTACGAGCCACACTTGCAGCGAATGCAAGCGTTTGACCACGCGCGCTAACATAGCACACACAAAAAAAATCGAATCAACAAAAGTCTCGCCTTCAGAGCCTTATCAGGCCTTTCGCTAGGAGTCTGCTGATGACTAGTTACACATGCATCACGTGCTGGCGTCTACAGTCACATAACTGCTTGAAAGGAAAAGTATATTTTTCCTCTCTTATGTTGATTATTTACTTTAATTACTTATATAGAAGAGATGAGCGCGTGCAGTGCATGCACTTAGTAATGATTTTTTTAGAAAATCATATTTTTTGGCTTTTGTAGATAATTTACGCATCGCGGGAAGATTAATCTCTGAAAATTGAAATGGGACGCCAGCAGTTGGAATAGAGCGCGAAAGTTTAAGAGAAGGACGTCAACTGGATCAAAAGATAAAAGCGAGAGAAGATATTTCTCTCTGATCGACGTCCACCTGAGCCCAATATTGTCAAAACAGGAACTTACGTTGTTTACACCTTTAGCATTTATTTATTTGAAAAAGAAGCTTCAACAAAAAATGAAACGACAGTCTTTTTTTTTTTTTGCTGCCAATTGTATTTTACATTTTCACTTATATAGATGTCACATGCGTCCACAACGTTAGTTCTATTTGTTTTGACGATATTAGACTTAGGTAAACGTCGGCTGATACATTGCACAATGGCGGAACAACCGACATTGCGGAACGTGAGAATCTGAAACTTTGGGTGATAATCAGAAATGCTGCGAGCGCAATCATGTTTGTACCTTTAACTTGAACTCCCGCTGCACGAGTACTGTTGCAGCGGACGTGCAATCAAACACAAAAAGCTGACGCTTGTATCTATAATTGTGCAGGGATTCCACAGTTTGCAACAGAGGTCAAACTTTCGAAAAGGTCCATTGAGCTTGTCAGAAGCACTCTTCGTAGCTTGAGCGTTACATGTGGCTCCTGCTTTATGTTTTGCACCCGCGTACACTGAAGGAATATTTCCTCCGGACGTCCACTTCCGCTACCAAATACAGTGACATGATCGGGTAAGGAGAAGTTCAAAGATTATTCCCAGTTGAAGAGGGAAAAAAGACACACATATGGTTGTTGTTCAATTCAATGTTTATTTTATTATGTCCTAGTTTCATAGAGCGACAATTAGAAATAACCAACACAAATAAGCCTCAAGCAAAGGACACAATCAATCTCCGCCCCTGCCCGTTTTGATTTGGATGAGCATCGTACCGGCGTGCGGTCGTGTATTACTACTCCGTGGAGCACGTTAAAGACCCCAGGCTATAGCGGGTGCACTGCTTTGGCTATATTGCTCGTCTACAGCTCAGAGACAAGTCCCTAGCTGAGGCAGACTAACTTCAGGCTGTATAAACATACACACGAACACAAATGAAGCACGCACAAAAAGGTATCTTTGACAAGCTTGCTGTCTCTAGGTGCTTTTGAAGTAAGCACGAGCAATTGTAAGCCTGCCAAAGATACATTCGTGTGCGTGAGTTCCCAGATGGAGTGGCACACGTTGGTACAACTTGTACCAGGAGCAGTACACCGTGGCCGCGGTAGGCAGCGGTAACGATCTTTTAAAGGACCATAAACAGTTGCGTTTGAGAGCGTTTGGGTGTGTTTGACTGCGTTGCGGCTGCGAAAAAATAGGACATTCCTGCCGATTCCTGCTTCGTATGTCACGTGCCAAGATACTCTTTGAATTAAATTCCACGCTTCATACGAAGCATTGATATGCAGTTGACTCGCTTCCGTTTCTTGACACAGCGCAGTCAAACGAACTAAGGGCTGAACTCCATGCAGCGAATTATGCGACGAATAACTGACGAACGTCGCCCGACGGCACGCTCGCTTTGCGCGCGACGTAACAGCAGTGGCGTAACTAGGGGAGGGGAGCAGGGGGGTACAAGTGCCCCGGGCGCCACTTGGGAGGGGGCGCCGAGCCGAGTCCACCCCACATGTGCCCAATGGAAAAAAAAATGGCAGCGGGGCTACGTGAGGGGCGCGAAATTTCATTTGCCATGGGCTATGAGGGGCGCAAATTTCATTTGCCATGGGCGCCGTCATAACTAGTTACGCCACTGCGTAACAGCCACTGTGCTGATTCCACGCGCAGAGCAAAAGCCGCCGGGCAAAATTCGTCGATTTTTCGCAGCATATTCGTCCCATGGAGTTCAGCCTTAAAACGCGACTGTGTCTATGGGCGTTTAAACAACCCATTATGCATGGTATTAATGCTTACCGTTCTTCAGAATCTGGTTTCGCTAGCACTTGCAGGAATCAATATTTTCCCCTTTCATCAAGGAACACAACTGCTCTCACTGATGTAACACATAAAACCAAAATATTTGTTTGTTGGTAGGTAGGTATTTATTTGTGCTCGGAAGCACAGGCGACACAGAGATGCACGTAGCCCGTACAATGAATGCCGGAGAGGCCCGTATAAGGGGTGATAATAATATTACAGTGAGATATAATGTGAGGCACTGAATGTACAATGAGGCATCGCGAAGGTTGTTGATCGCAGGTGTGTGGCAGCTTCGCGACAAAGTTGCGGAACCTCGGGTCGGTCACTAATGGGCACGTTTCTTATTCGTTTTTGCAACGTTCAAAAAGTGCCGACCAACGGAGCCATCAATTGTAATTCTGGTGCGTCTATGTTTATACAGCGGGAAGATAGTCAGCTAGCTCTGAGGGTATCTGGTATCTTCGTTTGAAATGAAAGACAGTGCAGTATACCGCTGCTTGTCTGACGTCTTTAACGTGTATCACGCAATAGTGATGCATGACCGCACGCCGGTACTACGCTCATCCAGATTGAAACGAACAGAGGCGGTGGATTGAATCCACGAACAGTGAGCTTTACAGCGCGAGCTTTCGCTACACGTGCTACCGATCCACGAGCAACGAGACATCGCGGTCGAATTCGAGCTCGAGAGAAAAACAACAACAGCAACAGCAAGAAAATCTCCGGTTTGAGGCATTTAGTACTAGTGTCGCCATCTCGTTTAACAAGTTAGAAATAAAATTAACAGGGTGATTTTATTTACACAAATACGCAAATACAGCAATATTTTGCTGTCTCGTCATGGTCTTAAAATTAAGATTAGAGGCAGCCCTAGTACGTACGGCCAAGCGTTTTGTCACGTTTGTCTTCTAAATAATTGTATTTTCAAAAATGCTTCAAAACGCGTTCAAAACAGTCAAAATGGTCATATTTCAGGATTTTATTAAAAATCTCCAGCGCTCTCAAGGAAAAATTCAAGGGCCGTACAACCTTCATTACGTCTTCATAAGTAACCTCCAAAATAATGAATACTATCGTGCATTCCTGAAACTCAGGTTTGTGTAGCGAAATTTGCCCATTGAGTGACGAGCGGTTGAATCCCCTTAATACGAAGCACAGATTTCCCGGCGACTTTTCGAAACGTAACGTATGAAAACGGGTCTGTGTGAACTAGCCTTTAAGTTGAAACGATGTATTAGCGGCGAGATGTTTCGGTGGCGCTCTCGTTCGGTTACCTTTCGTGACGTCATCACCTTGTAAACAACAAGCTCGATGGTGTTTGTAATGAGCATTCTGGAAGCCTGAAATCATAGGAGGAGGAGGAGATAAACTTTATTTAACTTGAGCAGACGAAAGCTTGTGGGTCGTCCCCAGGTGGGTGGCTGCCTCAGTCAGGATGCCATGGTCCCGCGCTGCCAGTCTGGCCCTGTTCACCAGTTGGGACTGGTCCTCAGGTTTTGAGCTGGTCAGCTGGTCCTCCCACTGCTCCGCGGTTGGTCGGCAAATGGGGGTACGGAAGTGTTGTGCTTGCACTCCCCATACCATACTGGTAGAGAGTGTTAGGCACGCGGCAGTTTTTACAGTCGTAGTCATATTGAGTTGGGTACATTGCGTGAAATAATGTGCCGTTGCGAAAAGTGTTAGTTTGAGCTGTCTAAGTGTCTCGGCATGTCTCTCTGGATATTGGGGTGTGGGGAGGTAAGTTCTCTCTAGTCTATGTGCGCTAGAATGTCGGTGTATCTTTTTGGAACGCCTCGTCTGCATCGCTGGAGCATGGTGGCATCTAACGACATTTTGTTCCGCATGTTCATTTTCTTTTTTTGTTCAGAAGCGCGTGAATGAGCGTCTCCCAGCACGGGTTTGTGCCACTGACTGGTGTGGCGATATTTGTTTTGCCAGATTTCTTTGTGTTGTCCCCGTGAGCCCGTGCTCTCGGCATCAGGTACGCCACAAAAAGTGGCATCCCACACTAAAAAAAAAAAAAAAACAATGAGGCGACCTTGGCACACCCTGACCTAGCTGGACTTTGTTATGGCGGAGGCTTAGGGCCTGTTCACACATGCAGCGTGAGCGCTTCAAGCATAGCGCTGACCTCGCGCTAAGCGCGTGCTGACGGGAGCACGTTCACCGGCGCAGCCATCGCACCGTCAACACAGTTGCTCATGGTAGACGATGAAGTAGCTGACGGCACGTGAAGAGGCGCTACATTAGCGCTACGCTGCATCTGTGAACCGGCCGTAGCAGTGGCTGAAAGGAGGTAGTGTAACGAACGAAACAGGAGAAGCGGCACACCGTTGGAAGAGGCCGCGGGTGGCGTTAACGCTGCAAGCACCGTCGTTCCGGCTATGGCTCCGTTTTGGCCGTTTTGGCCAGCTTAGCTCCGGCCAGCTCCACCGGAGCTGGTCGGAGCTGGCCTAAACACTCACGGTGTCACTGGCAGTCCGGAACGGATGGGGCCGCCGGTGGTCCAGGCCGGGAACGCCTGAGCTCGTGCAGGAGTGTCGAGGCCATGAGAGAACACCGGTCCAGACAAGGTGGTGATCATCGGAATATGGTGCCCGCGCTTGCGTGTTTATTCACGCGTGCCAAGAGCCATCGTATTGCCGTGCATTTATCTTAAGGCTGCGGTCCCACGGCGGCCATGAAAAATGACAATATGTGCCCTTGTTTGCACCGCGATTCTGACGCTTAGTCACTACCTAAAAATATTTAACTCATGTCACCTTATAAAATAGGCAATGGGCCTCATTTGGATATATGATATATATTTCTGAAGCAAAAAGCGAGATCGGGGAGGATCTGCGAATATTGGTGTTTTTGGTCATACATGGTTTGGTAGTACAAATGGGGAGAGTTTACCGTTAGAGAAATTTGCTCCAAAATTTCATGGTTTGTAGACAAAGAGTGTTTTCTTTGCACAGCGTGGCCCTTTTTTTCATTTTCTTCTTAGTTTCGGAAATTGACCTCATGGAAAATTGGCTTTACCGAAGCATATTCACGAGCTATTTTCTGGACAACTGTGGCATATTTGTTTCTGAAACCTCTTATGGCTATTGATATATAAAACCTACAAACGTGTGTTAAATTTGATTAGGATTGACATATAACTTTTGCTGTGAGGCTCGCGTAAAAACCAATGAAAATGGTAAAATCAGACTAACATCGTTTGGTAGTACGAATGCACCGGTATGGGTTGTCAACACAATTGATCAACCTCTTATGCAGAGACAACTAAATATGTGCTATTTTGCATAGCGAAGCCCTTTTTCGCAATTTCGCATTTGGTTTCTCTAAAAAAATTCATAAAGTTCAGGCAAAATTGCATCCTTCTTAGACACAAAAAATCACATTTGTCTATATTTATACTATTCCATGGGTAATCATGTTGTCATAAAGAAGGGTTAATATCTGATATACAATATAGCAGCTTTTGTTTTCAGTTAACATCTATCATTTTTGTTTGAGGATGGACACAAACATGATTGCCGGTTCTTTAGATGTGCTTTTATGGACATGAAACAGATTTATTGGCATCTAATAATATTTATTGTATGGAATAGATAAACATTGCGATGTATTAGACTTTCACAATGATCTTGCTTTGGTTTCTTGATAGGTGTAGAGCTTAGTTCGTTTTAAAAACAAGTAAAAACTGTTTGCGTGTTTTATTGCGCTACCTGCCGGATGGCAGAAGAACTGCTGATTTCTAAAGTTCAAGAAATTTTCGAGGGCGGCGTTGGCGTTTGTATCATCATCAGTGTCCGTGTATTTTTGCCTTCACATTTGGAAAATATATTGGAAGATTTACTATCCACAAATAAATGGTTTAAGTACTGGGTCAGGTTAATAAATCTAAGATAAATAATTACACAAGCGTAGTGCGATATATTGTGTTGATTATTCGATATGATTGAAATCAATAAACAATAAAGACGAAAAGGAAAAGAATACACCTGAGTTCACTTCATGCCTAGAGCCACTAAGTGAGCTGCACTTGGAGTATCGGCTCTCCGTTCCCCAACATTGTCGTGGGAGCCGCCATTTCGGGTCTAGTGCAGAGCAAACGCAACTGCCGATTGTCGTGATTCAAAAGTGCGACTTCCTCAGCATTCTATCCGGTGTTAGGAAGCTGATGCAATATTGCTTTGCTCTGTCGCGGACTGTTTAAACATTTATGGAGGACAGAAAAGAGTTTCCTGTGGTTTTAGATAAAGCTTCAGATCACTGGCAACCATGATTTTACGCCACGATATGGCCAAGTGTCGTTACTCTGAAGCGTAGCTTATTTAATGACACTATTCATGCCCTTGTTCAAGGAGCTTGTAATACCTGAAGGGGCCATGACGTAAGCTCCGTGGGTTCCACAAGCCACTACCTTTTGACACCTGCCTCATCCTCATTGCTCCCGCTAGTTGCACTAGTGCCCACGAACCTCCTTTCCCGTGACTGAAACTGAGACTAAATATGAATAATACACCTTTATTATCGCTTATTTAGTTATATCCAACTACACATAATGAGAGAAGGAAGCGGTCGGGTAGGAGAAACGCGGGTTTTATGTGCGACCGTTCTAACCGTCTCAGAAGAGAGAACACGCGAGCTTGCGCTGATTTCAAAAAGACGATCCCAAGAAAAGAGGCGGCACGCTGTGTTTTTTGTGAGTGTGCGTCTAATTTATATACAGGTATATTTGAAGATCGACGATGGACGTCGATCGTCTCGAGGTAATGTAACGTAGTAACATTATATAAAAAAATAAACATAATGAAGGACTGCACGACTTAATTTTTTCAATTCTTGGATTGTAATATGGCGGTAGCCTATTGTACTTACTGTTGACGAAGAGCAATATGAGGTGACGAGGTAATGATTAATTGATGAGGCTCTATAAGGATGACGACATTAGTGGGTGTCGAACCACAACGTACAGTGCCAGACTTGTTTCAAGTATCGTGTACCCAAAGACTTTTCTTCACCCGCAACTGAATATGGTAGAATCATCGAGGATGATGCTTTACAACTGTACGTACGTGGAACAGAAAAACTGCACTGTGCAAAAGTTCGACTTATTCATTAATATAAAGGACGGATTTCTAGCAGCATCCCCTGATGGACGGCTTGTAACAAATGGCCGTGTTGAGGTGAAGCGTCCCCGTTCCAAAAGATTCTTGAAGTCTACTGAAACCGCAAAAGAGTATCAGGGGAAAAATAAAAAAAGAGCCTGGTGTGAAAGTTCCAAATCACCACCATAGATTCTACTACCAAATACAAGGGCAGTTACACAATACACAAAGAGATTTTTGTGATTTCGTTATATTTACACTCAAGGGCATTGATATCCAACGTCTTCAGAGGGATGACACCATCTGGCCAAACAACATTGAGCCTTTTCTGCTCAAGTTTTACATGAAAGGCCGGACTTCCGCTGAAATTCCTCACGTAGACGAGTTGTCCGATCGAATAAACTGCCATTACTCCCGATCTGGGAATCTCTCGATCTTCGTTCGTAGGCCATAGTGTCATGAGATCGAGGGGTGTGGCTCTTCGTCTGCCGAACATTGCTTTTGTTGGTGTTTTTCCCGTGGAAGATGAGACCGTAATGTGGTGCCGGAACAAGAACTTGGCGATTCTTCACTGAACTGCTTCTTCCGTAAGCTTCAAGAGAGCTTTCTTCGTTTCGCACACCATCTGTTCTGCTTGCCCATTAGTTGCAGGATGGTATGGTTAACTAATGTAATGCCTGATGCCATTTTTTGTTTTGTTTTTTAGAACCTTGTTTATTTATTTCTTTAAACGAGATTCGGCGCGTTATCAGAGAAAAGTATTTTCGGTAGGGCAAAACTAGCGAAACGAGTGAGTAGAACGTCAATGACGCCTTTGTACGTCGTGGCATGCATCGTGTAAACTTCCAACCACTTAGAGTACGCATCGACCATGACTCCGCGGATGCGGATACGTTTCGCCATGAACCCGCCGACTGAAGAGTGGATCGTTTTCAGTTACTGTTCATAATGGCGCTAGACTCGAGGAAAACTTCGAGGCTTTCCGCAAAGTTAGCCCAGGTGCCAACACTTTTGTCGAAAGCGGTAAGTGCTCGAAACGTCAACAACGTCGGTAGCGACGTGCTGTGCTTGACACTTGTCGCTTACCATTCGCTGAGACGAAACTTGCTTGTACATCTGCCACGAGTCGTCCGATATCAGGTCATCACCGCAACTCCATCTCCCGACAAAACAGGTTTTTATTGTCCGCATGTCTATAGTTAGAAATCATGTGAACTTATAAATTCCCGAACGCTCATCACTTGCCGTCACTAAACGCCGCTCAATCATAGTGTCTTCATGGCTAATAAATGTCTTCCTATTTATGCTGATGCTTTTCATAATATTCCTCCTAAGCTGTACTTACAACATAATGTGTGTCGGTACTTCCGAAAATATTGCAACGGCGCTTGTTTTCTGGGAACTATAATGTAACAACCATTACAATATCTTCCGGATACCGTAAAACACAATATTTCGTTACGTCATTTTTCAGTCGTCATTGTAAAGGCGAGGTAAATACCGTAAATTGCGAAGCAGTTTACTAGACGTCCGCTTCCACTGGTGTCTTGGAAGATTGACTCTACTGAGCGTGCATTCCTGCAGAAGAATTTTTCATTGACAGAATATTGACACGTCAATCAACAATTGATTCCTTCTTGGTAAGATTTATTGCGGAAGCCCGTCGCAACATAGAGTTATTACAATAAACGCTAGAGGCTCAGCTGGCGCTAGTGTCTACAGGACTTCCGGTTGCAAATTGAAGCAGACAGCATGCAGTCTACATTTCCAGCCTCCCTGTGTATTCCTATGGGAAAACGCGCGTGAATTTTGTCTCTTCGCCGGAAAATAACATGAATAACTTTTGTCATATCGGTTGTAACGGATAGTATGTACCTTTATTGGTATTGTGAAAGTGTAATTGCTTTAGTTACAGCATTTTTCTTTACCACTGAGCGATGTTAAACTTCGCTCTATTTCAGGCCCAAACCCCTGTTTCAAGGAAGGTATGTGAAAACGAGCGACGGTTCTAAGCAAACTAACGATCGAAAGGAATGTAGTGTGTGTTCAGGTTCGCTAGCATTTCGGTGGTGCTTATATATTGCTAATATGCCCGTCCTGTCATTGGATGAAAATGACTCCGTCGTGCGCATCTTTACGATCGGTTAAAGAAACATTCGAACGCAAAAAATAAAGCACGTGAGCTACGAAAGGTATGTCTTTTTATTATTTCCCATGTCGGGCAGTTTTTATCGGGCACCTGCTCTCTGGCTCCCCTTATTTGCAAAGATTTGGAGCGTGCGGGTGATGCTTTGAACCATTTGAACCCAGAACAAGCATCTTCGCAGTACTTATTTATTGCAAATCTGACTATATTACGTGACTTTCAATTTATTTTGATCGTCTGCAAGCACAAGGAGTTACTTATCCAGTGTTACTGCGTAGTTCTTGCCGTCTCTCTCGGTTTTCTACATGTCCTTCGTTCGTTTGGCACGTATATCCCCCATGTTGGAAAGCGTCGACGCCGTGTTCGCGCTAACAGTGTCCGACAGTGCACAAAAATACACGTACGAAGCCGTTTTAGCACCGTTTTTAATGCGATGAATTTGAAAGAAAAACGCCGTAACTGACCATTTATTTCGTCTGCGTGACTGAGAAATGTTCCAATGTGCCTAGTACGTACAAGTTATTCGTGATATTTGCTCTTATAATCGAGCGCAGAGAGAAAATGCACTCGCTTTTTCCCATAGGAATACATTACCGGAAGTCAAATTTAGACTGCTTGCTGTCTGCTTCAAAATGCAACAGCACACTAGCGCCAGCTGAGCCTCTAGCGTTTATTGCCTTAGCCGCTCTATGCGTCGTCAACCGCACGAACCGCATGTCCCTACCTGTCAGCCTGAGCATTCTCGCGTAGAATGGGTTTGCTGGGGCCCGCTATTGAGGCCAGCTGAGCACACAGCTGGCAGCGGCCCGAGCATGCAGCAAAGCCACGAGGGGAACGTGATGGTGCTCGAGCGCATCCACCCGTGAACCAGTATTTCGGCACCCCACCTGGGTGCGAAGTGATACGCCATCTATTGGTTGAACTAACGCCTTGTTCAAGATGGCTGCCGTGGGACCGCTGGCCCAGCAAGCACTTCGTCTTTTACAGACCACTACAAGCTCTAAAATGCAAAAAGCGCTCAAGACCGGACAGCAGCACACGATCGACTTTCCCGCTACACAAATGTCGTCTGCTAGTTTCACATTTTATTCACCTACGAACACAAACCATGTCCTTAAAAGTTCACTGTAAACAAAAAAAATATTTTTTAGGAATTTATATTAATTGTGAAGCGTGTTGTTGAATTAAATTGAAAAGAAGCGTTTGTAAGCCACCCTACAGCGCGCTGCCATACCGCTAGAACCGCTGTCCGGATGCGCGCGGATGCGAAATCGCACGGCAGATGGAGGTACGCTATACAAACCCGTAGGGTGCCTCCATCTGCCGGCCGATGCCTATAGCCTTCGCTGCGGTACAACATAGCGGTGAAACGGAGTATACGCTACCCCATTTAAGCCACTGTGGTGGGCTGCAATAACTTGGTCGGAACTTGACCGGTAGAATCTAGCTGGCTGAGGACAGGCCATTACCATGCCTCCTCAAAAGAACGAGGACGACGACGGTGGGGTGTTCTTATTGAAGTTCCACAACGGAGGTATATATGAGCAGACTATTGTAGTCTATGCGGGTAAGCTTTTAGCCTTTA
The DNA here is from genome assembly GCA_037355805.1 of Ixodes ricinus. NCBI lineage: Eukaryota > Metazoa > Arthropoda > Arachnida > Ixodida > Ixodidae > Ixodes > Ixodes ricinus. The sequence goes on along the minus strand of JAZHYW010016906.1, from coordinate 72,206 downwards.
GTGTTTCAGTCTTTATTTATTTGGCACTGTAGAGCCCCGGCACCACGGAAAGGCAGCAGCCCTTACCGTAGAGGCCCGAGATGCCATGTGTAGTGAACATGATGATGGGATGAGTATATTCATGCATGTTGAGCACTTCTCTATAAAAGCTATGAAAAGCTCCCGGCGTTTGATAGCTGCGTCTCGATAGGTGGCACGTAGACATTTTGACACCCCTATCGCGCCATGGCGCAATGGCATACCTTGCAGTGATAGACTAATCGGAGCACCTGCACCGGTTTGGAATCGATCACTTTGCAGTAGAAGAAGTATACTCATAAGCACATATGTGAAGATGAGTCTGAAACAAAACCCTCGCGATTCACGCTCGCAGTTGTCTGACTATATGAAAAAGGATCCTCGGGCAACGTGCCAAGCTCAATAGCATTGCAACCACAGTCGCGCAGCAGCTTCTTGTGTGCATGGCACATTTTCCGCGATTGTCCTTATGCTTATTATAAGACAACGTCCATTTGTAAGTATATTCGCCCATGCCCTAAGTGGTTGCCTACCCTATGCCAGCGGGCCATCCGAAAATGCAACGCGTCGATTGCACGTCAGCGGCGCGCTGACATAAGGTTATACGAAAAAGGTCTATAGACCGATAGACTTTGCCAAAAAAGGGCTCCTGGCCGGTTCTCTTTTCAATCTTCGTGCGTATTGCACGTGATTTGCTCGTTTTACGAAGCGTCCGAGTGCTTCGGTTCGCAATTTTGCATTGTTTATTAGTTACTTTTCTGCCTTTCATTTAGCTGGAACACAAACCTACGCGGGCATAACCTTGGCCACATCGTTTTGGGGTTACATTTGCCCTATTTGCTTTAATTTCATCAGTTTACTTTGTAGTTTTATCTATTTGTTTGGCAGCTAACCACATGTCGTTACATTCCTCCAGATCCAGAGCCTGCAAATATGGGTGAGCTGCAGTAATTTTTAAACCTAGATTCATACTTTTCGGAAGAATGTTTGTTCTGACTATTATATTCGTGATTAGGCCGGGGTTTTAAACTTAGGGGTGAAAATATGATCTCATTCATCATTAATTCACAAGAGATATCGTTCTTTTATCAGAGAGGTTACCTGATCTCGTACGTGGTAACCAGTTACTAGAGGAATCTTGCTTGCCTTTACAGACCTGCACCTAATTGTATTTCTTATACAGGGTGTTTCTTTTTAAATTGAACAGTAAAAAAAGGCTGTGAGTGTTGGATGAGTGCCGCTTTCAGCATGTATTTATTAGGCTTGTGGGACATTATATGGAATAATGGTCATGATAAGTAGGCTAAATAACGACTTTTATAAATTGTTTTAAGGGGTTATGTTGCTGTTAAAGTATTGGCGGGAATAAGTATTGGAGGCAAGTCCGTTGAAAAAAAAAAACAAAGCTGTAAGTGTTTCTAGATTCTAAATAATATAATATTACGTATTTTAACTCGATTTAATACTTCTGCGCAAAAGTCACGGCTTAAGCACTGATCACAATGATGCTTAGAATAATGACGTAGCCGTTTCACTCATGCCGTCACTATCTTTGCAGATTACGCTTTGCCGTTAAACAGGCGATACGAATGACGATGGGACTAAAACAACTACGTCACAGCTCTTAGCTTTACCGTGGCAGGGCTTGCCGAGCGCTTTTTACGCGCGATTTTAAATCGGGCTAAAAACGTAAAGTGTATCAATCAATATCTAAATCTTCTGTATATTTTCTCAATGTACTTTAATTGGCCTAGCCTGGAATTGAATTTGCCCTCAATATTGACTTTAAACAAGACCTATAAAACAAAATATTAAGGGAATTATTAACATTTAATTAATCAGCCAAGTGAACACGCCAATTATACCCTCGTCTAATGTCCCGAGCATGATAAATACATGGTGAAGAGGGTACTCCCATGAAGTTCACGCTATTGCTTCTGCTCTGAATAAATACAGACACATCATTTAATATGATATAATATCACACACTATTCACATCTCCTTCATTTCTCGCTTACTTATACGAACAAATTTTACAAACATAAAATCTTTTTCAATTATAAAAATATACTCCACTTCGACTGCTTGCGCCTGATTAGATTTCTCTGCGTTTCGAGTCTTTAATCAGTAGGGCATCTCTTATCACTAAATATATCAGAAAATATGTCACTCATTTTGCAAAACACTAATGCTCGAACATTCAACCGCTACGAAATTTTGTGTACTATATAGGTCGGACCCCGCGGAGCAAATAAGCTGTGAACGATAGGCAAATTTCGCAAACCAGTGTTCGCTCTAACAAGCGCGCAATATTCGAGCAGCGGCTGGTGACGTCTTCCTCAAAGTGATTGGGCTGTCGGTCAAAGTTTAGCGGTAGTTCGCTGCATGTAATCCCTGGGGTAAAACCAAGCCCGCCTAGTATAACCACTGCTTGTTCACTAAATGTTCCATGTCAATATAGTAAGAAAGAGCGAAGACGCAGATTTTACGTGTATTGCGTCATCGTTCGGCTAGACATCGTGTCCAATCAGAGCGTCGGAGGACGCACGTTATTGAATTTGGATCCAATGAACATTTCTCGAAACTAGCGCGAGCTCTCAAGCTGCGCGCGTGATGCATTGGGGGAACAGTGAGTGAAGCTGGTCCGTCTTCTGCTGTGCCGACAGTCGCGACGTGTCCCTTTGTACGGCAGACGGCAACCTTTGCAGCGACCTGTGCGGTGCTGCGTAGCCTACATTAGGTGAAAATCCCTTAATCGCAACACGTATCCCCACTGCCCCCTCCCCCTTTTTTATGGGTTTTTGTTTAGGATGAATTACCATCCTTTTTTTGAATGGGCCATCGTGCGTGAGCCACGCGCCAAAAAGCCGTGGTATCACTCAAACATCGTGCGTGTTATTTTTTGATATGGTGTTTATTTTTTTTTTGTACGGGAATTAGTTTAACTTCTTGAAGCACTTTATATTCCTTAGACAAAATAAAAATTAGCTCGTCCCAAAAACTCTTTGAATACCGTTAGCTCGCATGGATGAATAGAGAGTTTCAGTATAGTGGGTCCCAAAGCTCGGGAGCCCCAAAGAAATAGCGGCTCACCATTGGGCATGCGCAGAACGGCTGTACAACACTAGAGCTCACGACACTTGAGCGCCGACATTAGAGCGCCGACAGTAGAGCGCCACGACATAAGCGCGCGCGACAATAGAGCGCCGCGACGTTAGAGCGCGCGACACTAGAGCGCGCGACTCAAGAGCGCTGCGACGTTAGCGCGCGTGATTCGAGAGCGCAGCGACATTAGCTCGTGTGTCCTTAGACTCCAGAGCGCCCGTCACGAGAGCGCAATACCAGTCCAGCGCGAGTGGCCCGACCGGACCGACCACTTGTTCGGGCATCGCGTGTTTTATGTAAAATTGGCAGGGGTTTATTCCGCGGAATTCAGCAGTGGCATTGCGAAATGAGTCGACGAAATGTTTGCGTGTGACAAGCAAAGAAGTGTTACAAAAAGCTACCAGAAAAAAAAAAGAATATCTATAGTGCGCATTTTTGCAGAAAGAACAAAAAAACATTGCAGCTGACCTAGCCTAGGTCAGCTTCAATATTTTCTTCTCTATTATTTTTTTTTACTTTTTCTCTAATGTTTCTTTAAATCAACTAATGAAGGCTTCATTAGGTATTTGATTTTGTATATCACAGATTTTCAGGGAGGTTTTCCTGCATCCGTCAAAAGGCTGGAAAGATCAGCATTTGATAACATTGCGCTGAGCTCTCCTTCGATGAGCTTGTTACTGATACTTTTTAGCGGTGATCTTTCTTCATACGGACATGGACGTCAGAATACCATTTAAACTTATGCGAGGGACGTCTAGATAGCCACCAAATAGATCGGAGCCCAAATGCCTGTCAAGAATACACCAAATATAGCAAAAAGTAAACTATTTATAGTATATAAATAGAGGCGCACCACAGCACTGTGAAAAAATCTTATCGACTCGCTGCTCCACTCAACTGCAACCTTTCCCGGTACCTACATGCACCAGCCCAGTCCCCTGTCCCCCTTTTCTCTCCGATGTCAGTAAACAATTAGTTTGAAAGAGTCGTACCCGTTTTATTTTTTTTATTTTTTATTAAAGGCATATTCAATGAATCAAATATCACCAATGCTTCAATCCGATGAGTCGCACAATTTTGTTCTGTCTGTGGAGCCGCGGGTACATCACACATTTTTCGGTGTTTGCTCAAATGGGGTGCGCTCTTGTGTCGCGCGCTCAATTGGTCGTGCGCTCTGGTGTCGCGCGCTCAACTGGTCGCGCGCTCTCGTGTCGTGCGCCGTAGTGTCAAGCGCGCTACTGTTGCAGCGCCCTCGTGTCGCGCGCTCTAACGTCGGCGCTCTAGTGTCGCGCGCTCTAAAGGCGCTCTCCCCGTTCCTGGAACCCGCTCCTTTTAGAAGAAACGAACGAACGCCGCCTTTCCATTTTGCATCAGTGGAACTGGAACGGGAACTCGTTACATTTTTACTGGAATGGAAAAAGGAACTGTGTTTCATTTTTCGTTCATTGGGGTAATTTTTTGTTTATTTCTAAAAGATAAATTCTAGAAAAAGTACAAAAACAATATCTTTACGAAGAGCAGGGTTTTGTTAACTTTTTTGTTACTTATCTTTGGGTTTATTTTGTGGGGTCCTCACTTGGTAACACTCGGGTGCAGGAAAGCTAGTGGACATCGATTTTTTTTTGTGCCAGAGACTGCAGTTCAAAAAGCAAAACTTTTAATCGAAGAAAGAGACACTGAAAGAGGGACGTCATAAATTCAGTTACGATTTTGCTTCCACAAATGCTCATGCACCCAAAAATTTTACGCCGACTACAGCCGTCACTGAACTTCCACAAAACAAAAACCTACAATTACAACAAAAAACAAGTTATCAGATATCGAATGCACCCTTGTATGCATGGTCACTTAAAAGGTGCGCAAAAATTAACATTTATTAAGAAAAGGCCTTATACTTCTCATTGCTCAGTCAACCTTCGAAGTCCGCGAGAGAAAACACGTCGGCGACACGATAAGTACAAAAACGAAAGGTGCCAATGAAACGGCGCCAAAAGTGCGTCGTCAGAGAGCGCGCTGTCTATGGAAATTCACTATCACCGGGACCACAGCCGACGCTACGATCCAAGTGAGCCAATGAAACGGCGCAAAAAGTGTGTCGTCAGAGAGCGCGCTGTCTTCGGATGTTAGCTATCACGTTTACATCGCAAGAGGCTTAAAAACCGGTCTTGTCTCAGTCGGTCGTTCTCGGTTACAAGTCTGTGAACGACCCTTAAAGCGCTGTTCACACATTTGCAACCGAGTAGGGCGGAGAGAGACAAGACCGGTGTCCAAGCCTGGTGCGACGTCTTAGGACCGCGTGCCCTGCTGCGGAGCTGGTCCTAAGACGTCGCAAGAGGCTTAAAAACCGGTCTTATCTCTCCCGGTCATTCTCGGTTACAAGCGTTTGAACGAGCCTTTAAGGATAACATAAGAGACCCGGTGATTATTTCCCTCTCTCCTTCTCTCCTACCTTCAAACTGAACAATGAATCCGGCATTCACGATAAAGGACTGGTGAAAATAATTCCTGGGGAAGGGGAACAACGGGGAAAAAGGACAAACACAAATCTCCAAACACAGCTAGGTGACTGGTGTGCGACCGAAAAATCCGCCTGGTCTATCGAACCCGGGACCTCTTCATTTTCAATGGAACGCTCTACCGACTGAGCTAACCAGGGGTTAGACGTCAGTAGAGCAAACGGCCGGACCAGGCAGATTTTTTCGGTCGCGCGCCAGTCATTTTGCTGTGTTTGGAGATTTGTGTTTGTCCTTTGTCTCTCTTGTTCCACTATCCAGGAATTATTTTCGTCATTCTTGTCGAGCGCACTTGCACCTTTGCATTTAATTTCATTATAATCAAGGGCGGCTAGTTTTTGAAGACTGACCTTCCAAAAGCTCTACCCTCTTCTCCACTTCCACGCCTTGCGGACAGCAACATCGAAAAGCAACTGTTGTTAAGTTAGAACAAGGGACATTGTTAGATTGAAACGTGTGTGAGGTTGTAAAACGCTCCTGCAAAGTGGGGTAACAGTACATTTGGCTCGTCTGTATCGCCCACCACAAACATGAATATGGTTAAGCGCTGAGATTTTGAAAGGTGCATATATTTAGAAAATGAGTCCTTGCTTCCGCTTGTTTTCTTCTCCTGGTGTCCTTCCATCATGGGATTAAAATTCATACGTTGCGATTTGACAAAATAGATAGATAAAAAAAACTTCGTTTGGTCTCACTAATTATGCTTATTAGCGCAATACAGAAGTAACGTATATGTAACGATACGTTACATTTTTAAACGGTAACGGGAAAGAGTTCCTTTCTGACAGATGGAACTTGTAACGGGAACGCGTTTCAAAGATCAGAAGAAACGAGGAACGAGCTTTCGTTCCTCTTTTTGAGGAAGGTGTACAACACTGATCACAATTTACTGCACGTGAACATTTCTATGCTCTTTGATCTGCTGTAAGGTTAACCAGTCACCACATTAAAAATACGAATTACCAGAACAAAATACGAGACATAATTATAGCCTATTAAAATCAACTGCATTCATAAATTGATAACAGCAGGGTTTGTTGTTCGAACACCTGAACTCCAGCACCCGCTACATACCTTTCGCCGTGCTTTGGTTGCGCGCGATCGTTCGAGGTGTCCGACACGCCGAAGTTTTGTCGAAAGGGTGAAGCTCGGGCTAGAAGTGGGATAACTATAACCCTGACAACTCTTGTTTTCCTAAGACACCGGTGTCTAGAGTTGCAGCGATGCTATTTCTCAAACAGTCTGTAATTCGAAGAATTATCAGGCAACTCAAAACTCGGGTAAAGAGGAGAAAGAAGACAAAACAAATAAACAGTTGTTAGTCTAGTTTCTCACGTGTACATTGTGTTTCTTTCTGTCAAGGATATCGTCTTCAGAAACCTTATAGTTTATAAGTTTGTTCAATGGAACTTGGATGTGCAGGGCACCTCAAAATGTAAAAATAACTAGCACAAATCCAAGTATTGTTACTCAGTAAAGAGTTCGTCACAATTTAATCAGCATAATATGGCCTCGAAAGAAGAGAAGCCATGGTATCACATTTCGCTGTGGTCTGCAGTAAAGCACCGGAGAAACATGACGACGTTTTACAGCGAACCTGTATATGACTGTAGACCAGTGGTTCTCAACCACTGACGTTTCGCGGAACCTTTGTGGATCGGCGGAGATGATGGAGGACCCCGTTCGAGGTGAGGGAAGGAGAAGTTATTGGTTAATTATGAGAGTGATTTAATGAGTGAATATAACTGAGGGCTAGTGTGAAGTAGACTTCTCTTGTTGCCATATGCACGAGGAAAGTCACCCGAAAATCGGAACGTTTATTCTTAATCCGAAAAAAAGACAACTTTTATTTCAGGGAGGCAGGGCTTCGCGGACCCCCATTTGAGAACCACTGCTGAAGACGATTGAGCATGTTGGTTTCTAATTTACGATAAGAAAAGTGGGACTGACTGTCTTGTCTGTTTGTCTTCAATGTCAGTCTTTCCTTGTCGTATATGACTCGTAGGTCGGGTTTTTTCCTGTCCGTTGACGGAAAACCATCGCGAGTGCCCTATCGTTCGCGCACGCCTTATCATTTATGATGTGGTTTCGACGCTTGTTTCAATAAGAAAAGCACGAAACCAATGTCAAAACCACCTGAAAGATTGTAAGGCGCGCCCGAACAATGATAAGCGACCAGCGCACCCCGCATCCGCATTTCGGTAAAGATTCCGGTTGCATAAGCTACCACGACCACGGCGTGTGGAGTGTGTGGAGTGACGTGACTAGCCCCGCTAACAATGCGAAGCATGTAGCGCTTGCCGCATGCGCTTTTCCGGTAAAGATTGGGGTTGCGTAGGCTGACGCGGCAACGGCAGCGTTTGGAGATTTTCACATATATAAAAAAGGTTTTGGTATAGTGCGTTCACTTATTTTCCGTCAATCATTTGGTATAGATCATTTTGCTGTTTACAAACATGAACTGCGGCTTGCGTCCCAAGCGACTCCCGATCGTACCGTCTTGCGAAGCCTATTGACCTTGCTTATGCCACCAGTGCTAGAAAGCCTAAACACTACACGGACAACCAATTTTGAGATTTAACGGTACTTTTGACTGTATAATATTACATCTTGGAGGAGACAAGTTTGTTTGCAAGAGTACTCGAAACATTTTAACAGATCTCGAAACTCCGTCACTTTTTTGGTGTTCACCTACAGAGTTTTTAAACATTTCATGTACGTTTCAGCAGTGGTGTTAAATTGGCCTTCGTTCTATTTTGTTTTATAACCCTAAAGTTCTCTGGGACGTCAAACACTGGAGCATCACCTGGTGGCGTTTGCCACAAAAAACTTTATAGCGCTGTCGGCAACGCTTCAGGTCATACCACAGCTTTGCTGTCCAACTACCTTCACAGCGTGGATTAAAGGGGCGATGCAACAATTTTTGTACTTTGCGCAAATACCGCTTAGAACGGATCCCTGACATAAATGACCTATGAAACACGCGTTCGTTTTTCACCCCACGCAATAGAAGTCCAAGAAACAAAATTAAAGAAAAACGAGCAGCGTCCACCCCCTCAACTCGCAACCAGAACAAGCGGCCACGTGATCTGGAGCCGATTATATGCCGCCAATGTTAATCATAGCCACGCGCTGGGGTTGGCAAAGAACAGGACACGCGCTGAGTTCCAGACATTGTTATGGCTCGGCTATTGTCGTCGTTGCAGCGATTGGACACGGGCCACTACCCGAATGCTTCTCGAGCTAGTAATTATCACGAGCCCAAATCGAGCGACCACGCCATGCTCGGGTCCAATCTATGAACCACATTCAAATATCGTCATATGGGTGTACTGCGGTCCCCACGTTACGTCATCAAATTTTGCAAAGGAGAGATTGAATGAAAATGATCGACTTTGTCCTTGAAATTACAATGCAACAAAGGAGTTTCTTGGCCAATGGCGTTGCGTGCGAGTATCCTTGAGTCCCACTAGTGCCAGTAAGCTCGTGTAAAGTGAAAAACATTCCAATTCAATATCGTTGCACCGCTCCTTTAAAGCCTGATCTATTTTTTTTAGTTAATGTCGCTTAAATACTTTTTCCTAACGTAGTTTTATTTTCTAGGCCAAAGAGCGTTGTTGGACATTCCAAGATTACAGGAATAGTTATGTATTAAAAAAATTAAAATAACACCGCATACGATTGGATACTTGACTGCATCCATGGATAGACATTCCCATTGCTCGACACATTTAAAAGAGGCCGTATGAATGCATTAAGGCTCAATAAATGTGTTATTTTCATTTTATACGTATGATTAAAATTTGCGTAGATGTAATATATATCAGCATAGTAATAAAGTAATCACCATGTAGAAATTAAGAAAATGAGATTAATTCGAGAAAATATTATTCTGGTGCGTATCGGCAGAACATTCGCTTCGGACATCAGTAGGTAGTCAGAGTATGTGGATATAGGTATTGAAAATAAATCACACATCTTTACTTTTTATGCGTTCTATCTTTTTTATATTTTTTGCGTTAATGGTTCCCAAACTGGGCTCGCACAATCGACCGTTATCAACATTACTGACTGTAGGCAGTTTATTTGATATCTGGACCAACAGATGGTCACAAATTCCATCTAAATATCCAAAGCTTTTTTTTTTTTTGCGCTTCATAGGAAACATTGTTTATGTGTGCATTTTACTTCAAAATCAATTTAAAAAGATCCCGCAGGAACTTGTACACCTGCAAGATACCGTCCTGAAGGGTCTATTATCTCCGATTTTCTGCTTATGCAGCCGATGAGACTGGGGCTGTTGAAATTCCTGGTCATTTTCGTCCTACGCAAAGAGAAGGTAGGAGCTCTTCTGTTATGTGCCGTAAAAGCACCACCGACATTTAACAACGAAAACATGTGTTCCTGTGCATTTTTCTTTTCGTTCTCAGATACCAGGTAAGGATAAACTGTGACCACTCGAGGTTTCTCATTTGGTCTGTTAGTATGAAGCGGTTAAAATGGCGAGGAGATGAACGATACTCCCTGCAAACGGGCAACGTTAAATGCCTTAAGAACGAACTCTTTTAAAATGTCTGGGAACCATCGCTCGCCGATAAGCGCGATATTGCTAGTTGATTCGCCAATTCTTTAAAGGAGTTTTTTTTTCCGAAAGCCCTTACTGGTGCCCGTCTGACAGAGTATTTAAGAAGCAACTCCTCTAGCAATGGATGCACTAAAAGGAGTTCCTAGTTGGCCTACCTGCAGAGCACGAGACGACGACTGATGGCGAAGAATAGAAGAATCCAAGATTATTTAACGAAGTGCATAATACGAATAGATATAAAAAAGAATACAGAACAGCGCTTAAGCTTCGCCAATAAGATTGGAACACGAGAGCTAAATATAAACCTCCGCTCGTTCCCAAGCCAACAAGCGTGTCTGTGCACTTGTGCGTAGCGTGTCCGGCTCCTAACTGAAAGGTAGAGGTTCAATCCCGTTCCGCCTATGATTTTTTTTTATAATGCATACAAATATGACTCCTCGACGAATAAAGATTTTCCCGTCCCGCCGTCACCAACGCCGACGCCAGTTTTTCTGTGACATGAGCGCCTTAAAGATGGCTTAAGGAGCTCGCATTTTTAAAGCCATCGACTTAAAAAGCGATATTGGCAAGGGCAACAAGCAAGTGGAACTATGGGGCCTGGAACGCGTCCCTGACTGGTGTGTTTGCCATGTCCAAAACAGTGGTCTCAGGAATTACACCTGATCACGACATAGAAGTGTTTAGAACGCAATTAAATGCAAAGGTGCAAGCCAGCTGGACAAGATTGACGGAAATAATCCCTGGAGAAGGGGAACAAGATCGCAAAGGTCAAGCACAAATCTCCAAACACAACTAGTTGACGGGAGCGCGACCGAACAAATCCGCCTGGTCCGGGTATCGAACCCGGGACCTTTCCATTTCCAGGGAGCGCTTTACCAAATGAGCTAACTAGGGGTTAGACGTCAGTAGATCAAACAGGTTTTATCAGCTGCCACCAGTCTAACACCAACAAGGGTGAAATGCTTGCATTTTAAGGTAATGATTAGAATGAAATCAATTGCGAAGGCGCAAGCCAGCTGGACAAGAATGGCGAAAATAATTTCTGGAGAAGGGGAACAAGAGGGACAAAGGTCAAGCACAAATCTCCCAACACAACTAGGTGACTTGTGGGCGACCGAAAAAATCTGCCTGGTTCAGGTATCGAACCCATGACCTTTCTGTCTTTTAACTTTTACCCCTCATTTAATAGGTATTATAAAGATACCCTGACTTATTCAAATATATTTATTAATTTGATTGTTTTCTAAAAAGAAATGTTAATCTTGTAACTCCGGTCGCTTTTTGGTCAACTTTGACAGGTGAATACTTTGTCTGGACTTAAGGTAAATTTTCTTTCTTTGGCTCTACAGAAAGCCCAACGCAAGCCCATTATAGATATAATAATATAATTATGATCTGCTGACTAGCCGCTCCTCTACCTTCACGTAAACGTTGTAATAAGTAAAAAATGTTGAAAGTTTAAAATCGATTTTTCTTAAAAAACGCAATTTTTGTAAATTTGTATTTTTTTAATTTAAATTAAATTTAAATTAAAAGAAAACAATTTAGAAATGTAATATTTTGGTTGTATGTCCGCTATTTGAGCCGCAATTGTGTGAAATGTGTGAGCATCTGTTATTTTTAACAACGTTTGCGTGAAGGTAGCGGAGCGGCTACTAGCCAGATTATAATGATATTACTATATCCATACTAGGAATGCTTAGAGCTTTCTATGGAGCTAAAGGAATAAAATGTACCCTTAAGTACAGACAAAGTAGTGACCTGTCAAAATTGACAAAAAATCGACCTGAGTGACGAGTTTGACATTTGTTTTAGTAAACAATCAAAATATTAAAACTATTTTAATACGTCAAGGTATCTTTATAGTACCTACTAAACGAGGGGGAAAAGTTAAAAGGTGTAGGAAAAACACTAGCGCCAGCAGAGGGTGTCAAACACGCGACCTGCAACGGCATGCAAAAACACTAGTTTCTGCCACTGCGGCTTCTATGCTTCGTAACTGAGAACAAAAAATCTGGAGAACATGCCGTTTACGCCCTCCTTCATTTAAGAAATGCCCCGAAACTTTTTTTTTCGTGAAAATGAAAAATAATACATTTTCAGCCCGCCCGATATGGGAGGTTTCATCTCAAATATGGCTGGCTAAAAGAAAATAATTTTTAAGTTTGACGAAAAAAAATATTTTTGAGGCATTTCTCAAATGAATGAGGGCCTAAACCGCGTGTTCTCCAGATTTTCGTTCTTGAGTTACGAAGCGTAGAAGCCGCAGTGGCAGAAACTAGTGTTTTTTGCCTGCCGTCGCAGGTCGCGTGTTTGACACCCCCAGCTGGCGCTAGTGTTTTTTCTACCTCTTTAACTTCTCCCCTTCATTTAATAGGTACTATAAAGATACCTTGAAGCAGTTAAATACTTCTAATATTTTGATTGTTTTCTAAAAAAAAAAATGTCAAACTCGTCACTCAGGTCGATTTTTGGTCAAATTTGACAAGGGATTGCAATGTCTGTGCTCAAGGTACATTTTATTTCTTTAGCTCTAAAGAAAGCCCTAAGCATGCCTAGTATAGATATAGTAATAGCATAATAATCTGGCCAGTAGCCACTCCGCTACCTTCACGTAAACGTTGTTAAAAATAACAAATGTTCACACATTTTGACGTGATTGCAGCTCAAATAGCGGACATACTACAAAAATATTACAGTTTTATATTGTTTTTTTTTGTAGTGGACTAATATGTCTAAATGAATTTAAAAAATAAAAATTTTCGAATATGGATTTTTTGAGAAAATCGACCTTAAACTTTCAACATTTGTTATTTCTTACAACGTTTACGTGAAAGTAGCGGAGTGGTTAGTCAACAAATCATAATGATATTATTATATCTAAAATGCGCTTGCTATGGCTGTCTGTAGAGCCAAAAAAGAAAATTTATCTTAAGTACAGAAAAAGTAATGACCTGTCAAAATGGACCAAAAATCGACCTGAGTGACGAGTTTGGCATATGTTTTAGAAAAGAATCAAATTATTAAAAATAATTGAATACGTCAAGGTATCTTTATAGTACCTATTAAACGAGGGAGAAAAGTTAAAAGGGTATAGGAAAAACACTAGCGCCAACACAGGGTGTGAAACACGCGACCAGCGAGGCAAAAACATATATATATATATATACATATATATATATATATATATATGGGCTCTCTGCAATACTTTTACTATAAATTATGCGCGTGTGATTGCTGACTTAGCCATTCCGATGATAAACCTAGTTATATATTGCAGCAACTGCGAAAAAATATTATCGCGTCTGTTTGATATTATACCTTCTTTAAAGGAAAAACAAAATATTTTTGGTAAGTATCCTCGTGCTGCTTTTCATGGAAGTAATCACGGTTGTTCTTCTCTTCACATACACCGGTAAGCAAAACAAATATGCGTGAAACTGTAGGATGAACCCGTGAAATAATTACAAAGATTTTGAATCGCAAAAAATACACAAAGCATTCTTGAACGCTTAGTTTTCGCTAGAATGTAGCGCTTGCGTTTCTTAAACGATTTCCAAAGTTTAAAAAAGAATTGGGTTTTCGTTCAAAATGTATAGGTGATTTTAATAAACGTTCAATGGGAAAATCGGGCCGTTCTTCCGCAGCTTGTACCATTCAGTCCTATGTGGTCGTGCTTTCTGCCCGCCATAATATTACCATTAGAAGAACCAAGGGTACATTATTTGGGGGACGCGCTGTTCACAGCCTGAAAAGTGCAATTTCCAACTCCAGCGGTGTGCGTTGTTTTTCTTTCTCTGTTTCACGTTTCGTCCGCACAGGCTGTGTAAGTTTTAGCTGGACACCTGAACAGGCAGTAACTGCTTCTTTTCCTCCGTTACTTATTCACTAACTCGTGTGCCCCATTTGGCCACGCCACTCAGCGTGGCCTTGACCTTCGGCGTGGCCCTGTACACTTTGCTCCAGCAAATTAATCGATTATTTTTAAGTGATTCATTTTTTTAAATATTTAATTATATTACTTGATTACTCGAAAAGAAATTTAATTGACCGTTACTTGAAAACTTTACCACCACTTCTTTGATCACTTGACATTCTCAAGGCGATATATTTTTTATCGGCTTAAAACTGTGGGCTTTTCGTACTCTTCAATATTGTACTAGAATCACACAAGTTTAAACTGCTCATCTTCGTGATGGAGCAGTTTTCAACTACCATGCTCCCGTCGGAGACATGTTTCCAGGTTTCCCTGAAAACAAGTCGTACAAAGTAAAGTCGTACAAAAGCCGACCGTGCCGACACTTACCCTAGACGAAGTACCTTGGACATACTCGACTTGCCAAAATCTCCATCAAAGCTTTTTTTTTTTTCGTCGAGGCTATAGCGAGTCATTTGCGTTGCCTTCTCACGGAGAGCAACCCAGCGTGTTCGCACTGGTTTGTTCGGACTCTGGAATTTCCGAAAACCGAGAGTCCGCAACACCTGCTGTCCTTGTATTTGTTTTGTTTTTGCGTTCAACACATTTTTTTACGGGGGACGGTACCTGAAATGGAGAAATATTCGCGTAGTAAGGCCATCTCGTGTAGTGTGGCCCGTGAAGCTGCTGAGGTTCCGCCGTCTGCCATCACGGATACAAATATGGTGATGTACTCATAGTGCACGGCTCGCTAGTCGCTCGTGAACATACTCTATAGCGCCGGAAAGGCATTCACTGCTTCAATTGGGGTATACATATAATTTTTAGTTCAGTGATGCTACTGAAAACTTGTGATTTGAAGCAATGTTTGAAGCACTTTAAATAGCTTTTGGAGCACTTACCAGCACCTAAAAAGGGCTTCTGGAGCAGTTTAGAGCACATAAATGTGAAGTTTTGAGCCCTTCTGAGCACCTAAACATCCCTTCCGAAATTTTGTCTGAGCATGCACTTACGAAATCTTATGATCAACTACTTCTGAGTATTTCAAATTTTAAAATTTGCCAACGAAGTTGTTTTTTTTTGATTTCTGTAGAAAGTAAAGCCG
Source organism: Ixodes ricinus (assembly GCA_037355805.1). Classification (NCBI taxonomy): domain Eukaryota; kingdom Metazoa; phylum Arthropoda; class Arachnida; order Ixodida; family Ixodidae; genus Ixodes; species Ixodes ricinus. Next base: position 56,964 of record JAZHYW010016906.1, on the reverse strand, counting down.
TCTTGTAATGTTTGCCTTTACAGGGTTAAACACGAAAACTTTTCCTTTCAGACAAAAGCTATGTGAGGTATTATTAAACAGGTTTTTCTTTTATAAAGATTTACACAACTGTTTATGCAACTTTTTGTGCCTTGTATATTTTGAACAGAAATAACCTATCAAAGGCCAATTCATTGAGCCTGCTATAGCATTCCAATTTTTTCGGTTGGGCTTGCATTTGCCTCAGAAAGAATGAACGGCAGGGGTTCACAGCACCGACTCCAGGTGTCCTTCACTTTGTCGCGGCTCAGATTGCGCGCGGCGATGATAAATGGCGACAGCCGCCGCCTAATTCGGCCCGCAACGCAATTTGTCGCAATATGGCGCATTTTATTCAGGATTACACAGGAAATTGCCTCTGGCGCCAGATATCACATTTGGCACAGGGGTGAAATAACTGATAATTGACGGCCCCCCGTGAAAATAGTATTTACAAACCTCCTACCAATCGCAAAAAAAGAAGAGAAAGACTTGCAGTAGATTAACGCTTCATTCACATGGGGCTTTTCTTTCACGGTCTTCTCCCGCGTTGTTCGATGTCACACACAACAATGAAACGCGCGGGCCGATATAGAGACCTCTCCAGGAGAGACATCGGCACGGAGGAATTCTCGCCTACGTGAGGTGACGCTGACGCGGACGAAGCAGCGCCTGAAAAGCGACTTCCTCGTACGGTAAAACGTATGTCGGGTCGAACAAAGTGTTGGAGTGATGACCGAATCATGGGCTGCGACCAACTCGCGCCCGTCTGACCTTTTCAAGGAAAGCTCGTGGAGGCATGCTCGCCAACAGGAAATAAATTTCAGACCACATTTCTCGAACGCGATTAGGAAAATGTGCGGCAAGGAAACGAACTAATGAGCTTCTTGAACGGAACGTTAAAAGGACACAATCACAGAGACAAAAAGGCCTATCTTGGGGCAACAGAGGAATGAGCCAATTGAGCTGTGCCCACGACCTACAGAGCTGTTCATGCCTGCACGCGTGTTGCTTCGCCTCTTATTAGTCGCAAATTCCATTCTCGGACGCGGTATATCGGATCATAATGAGCTCTACGTAAAAAAAAGAACACAACCAATTGTAGCCCATCTGATCGCACTCCGCACGTTCATAATGGATTGGATTGGCTTCTATGAGTATTTTTCGAAGTGCCTATTAAATGCAGAAATAAAACGTTGACGTTCCATTGTTAGAAAAAAAGTGGCGAAGCAACACTATAGCGAGCTATAGCAAACATAAAAAAGATCTACAAAAATTAAAGTATTATACGCGATACGAAAGTTTGATTTGGCGCTGTTTGGAAGGTTTGCACGTGAAGTTTGTTTCACTCCCCGCTGAAATCGGCCGATATAGCACTGCTTTCGGAAACGTTACTCAGGCGCTAGATAGACAAGAGGTTGACCATAAAAAAATTAATACCGGAGTTTTGCAACGAGGCTTGTCAATATAAAGACGCTGAAGGGTTATTTCGCCGTCTGAACGCCATCTTAACGCCTAAAGCGTCAGTGGTAATCATTGATAAAGGGGCGATAAAGATTCCCTAAAATTCAAGCGAAGGCAATAGAATGGCTATTGGGGCTTTAGAATGTCTGTCAGATGTCAGTAGAAAAGAGGTAGCAATTTTTATAGTTATAGTGCTTCTACCCACGCGTGTTCCTCCTGTGTTCAAGGCACCGAGTTTTTCGGCACCACGAATCCGAATGAATACCCGGGTGGATCTCCCTTGTCGTCTGTTGCACCCTCCCGCACAACTACCACAACAACAGCGACTGCACTGCCTAAAGTGAAAACACCAACAGAAGGTACAACACCAAGTGCGGAGCCAAGTCCTATGCCAAGTACGACGGCAAGCACGACGCCAGGTTCGACAACAAGTGCTACCCCAAGTACTATGGAAGGTACAACTTCTCTGATGTCAGCAACTACCAACACTTGGGCAAATCAGGCTGAGTGCTATACCGCTTTATACTGCTTTTAAGCGCCAACGATTACCGAAGTGATATGTGATACGTGCTTTACGAAGAGTTTGAAGCTTCCAGCACGCCAAATAAGCGCCGCCAGAATTTTGAACGACCCCTAACACGATTTTTCTACTTTCGCTAAACACTACTTAAAACCACTCTCTAACATTATTAGTTGAAAAAAAAACTTGACTTAGCTTTTTTTTCTAGTCACCAAAACAATTCGAGAAATATGATCATCGTCCCTTTCCTCTACTTGTTGTCAGAACAAGCGGACACGTGGCCTGGTGCATATCCTAAGCCGACATCGTTAATCATACACATACGCTGAGGATGGCAAAGTAGAAAACCTCTGCTGAGCTCCAGGCGTTGTTAGAGTTTAACTATTCTTATCACCACAGTAATTGGACCGGAGCAACTGCTGGACTGTCCTCCGAGGCATTGATAGTTGCGAGCTAAAGTCGAGAGCTCACGCAATTCTCGTGTCCAACCCATGCGCTAGCAAGAAAAAAGGGTGTAAAAGGGTGTATCGTTACACCCTTTGTCCCATAAATACACCCCAAAACTTCATTTCGGCGTACAGAGCCCTATAGTCGAACAGACGGTCCCTAATTTTACGAGGGCTATATAACGGTGTGATATAACTTTTTAAATAGCTAAAGTATGTATCAAAGGCCATATAAAGAAAACACCATGTCTTTGCAGTAGGGCCAAGGAAACCCGATTATGTTTTTGTAGTCAGTAGAACGAACATTAGCTATTTTAATAAGTTGCACCACACGGCTATCAACCCCCTCGTAAAAATTTGGCCGTCTGTCCAACTGTAGAGCCGTGTACATCGAATTGAAGTTTTGGGGTGTAATATATAGGACAAAGGGTGTAACGATACACCCTCTTACACCCTTTTTTTCTTGAGAGTGTGAGGCGCACTCGACTGTCGCCGCAGAAATGATTTCTTTCCCTCGAGTACGTCACCAATCATTACGAAGGCTAGACTGAAAGATATATAGACTGATTATATCCTTGCAATTTCACCGAGGCCAAAAAAGCTACTGAATCAGTGGCGGTGTGTGCGACTATACTTGGGCCAGACTAGGATCAGTACGCCTCTGAAAAGTCATAAACATTCCAAACCGATACCGTTTCATGACCCCTTCAACATCATTGAGGCTTTGCGAGTCTTGCACTACCGGCGAACATGCAGACTGCTACAGGTATATTGAGAATAAACACACCATCTAGAGGACAAGACCTGCCCGTCCTCCTCCCCCCCCCCCCCAACCATTATCCCTTGGGAATTCATGCGGGGCCCCTAGCTCGCGTAAGCGTTGCCGCCAGCGCGTCTTTTAGCGTCTCACAACGGGCGCGACGCTAGCACACATAGGCGACAGACGCACCTGCATGCACTCTAGACAAATGCGTATTCTTACACCCTTTGACCCATATAAGACACCCCGAAATTTCAATTCGACGTAGAGCTAACTGACGTCGAACGGACGATACAAACTTCTACGATAGGCTTGAAAGCCGTGTGGTACAACTTATTAAAACAGCTAATGTACGTGTTTCTGACTACAAAAAAAAATCGTTTTTTTTTGGCTTTACTGCAAAACCTGTGTTTTCATTCTGTGGTCTTTGATACGTACTTTAGCTATTTAAAACGTTACATCGCACCGTTATCAAGCCCCTCGTAAAATTTGAGGCCGTCTGTTCAAATATATTGCGCTGTACGTGGAACTGCAGTTTTGAGGTGCATTATACTACAAAAGGGTGCACGGTGATAACCTTTATTTAGAGTGCATCGGCAGTTTTGTGGCGTACACTCGTCGAGGTTCAGCGAGTTTAGCGTTTGGGGTGGGTCGTGAATCTACGAACGATAACGTCATGCGCATGCCCATAGCCTCCCTATATTCTGACAATGCCCGGGAGATCGCCACGAGAAGCGGCCGCCTAAATTGAAAAGTTGGAGCGGCAGACAACGGATGAATGGAGAGCCACGTGACAGGTGCCCCGCTGCGGCACAACGCCGAAACATACTTATCTCGAGAGAACAAGTGTGTTCGGGTCCTCGCCGCTGTAAATGCTGGGCGCTGACGTCCAGGTTTCCTAAGAAATGTCTCTTTGATGCTCAGTGCAACCAGACCAATGCGCACCGAATGTGCGAGCGGGCAGTCTATTGCTCCGTCGCCGAACTGCCAGGATTTGTGAGAATAGAGGAGGCTATGGCGGGCCTTGCCCTCAGGTGGTTTTGTTCAAGACTTTCATCTTCGGTTGCCAAGACCGAGGGAGAAATTGGTGGTAGATTGCGTATTGAATTGCACACGTTGTGTATTTTGCCTGGTATGCGTCTCAATCGGCCTTTCTGGAAAGTAGCGTATGCCATCAAGTGTCGCGTCTGAGGCATCATGAGAAGAGTGGGGATCGCTGATCCGTCCTCTGCTGCTACCGCCGTACCGCCTGCGAGAACCACGATGCCTACGTTCGCGTGGGGTCCCTTGTACGGCAGACGTCAATGTGGGCAGCGCACTGTGCTGCGCTGTGTTGCCCACATGAGGCGAGAAACTTTCAGTCACTGCACGTCTGTCCACTGTCCTTTTCGTTTTGGATGTGCCACCGTTTTTTATTAAGTAGGCCATCGCGCGTGGGCCACGTGCCAAGAAATCTCCGGTGTATCACTCAAGTATACAACGTGTTTTTTTTCTTTCGTTTGCTGCTGGAGTCTGTTCCGCTAGTTTGCACATTTATTTTTATTTACCATTTAAAAGAAAGAAAAACGCAGTTCGTCCCATAGAGTTAATATAATGTACGCTACAGGTTCAACTGGCGCTAGTGTGCTGTCTCAAATTGAAGTAGACAACAACCATTGGAAAATTGACATCAGATAAAGATTTTCAATGGGAAAAAGATGCATTTTCTCCCTGCGCTCGATTAGAAAAGCAAATACCCAGAACATTTAGTACGTACTATGTAGCTTTGAACAATTCTCAATGAGGCAGACAAAGTAATTCGACAGTTATGGCCTTTTTTTTTAAATCACTGCCTTAAAAATGCTGCTAAAACGGCTTCGTACATGTATTTATTATCACTGTCGGACCGTCTTAGCGCGAACACGACGTCGGCGCGTTTCAGCATGGGGGATATAAGGGCCAAACGAAGAAAAGACACATGAAAACCCAAGAAAGAAGGCATGAACTACGCAGTAACACTAAATCAGTAACTCCCTGCGCATGTTTGATCAAAATAATTTGAATTCCACGTAATATAGTCCGATTTTAAAACGGTAATTAATGCTTCAATATTTCTGCTTTCTGTGACGATGATTGTTTTACGTTTCTCCGCACGCTCGAAATCTTTGAGAACAGGTGTCTGATGAAAACTGCTCGCCATAAAAAAAAATAATACGCTCATTTTATAGCCCACGTACTTTATTATTTACGTTTTCAACGTTTTTAACCATAGATAAAGACAGCAGACGATGTGATTTTATATATTGGCAGTTCTGGCATATTAGCAATATGTAAACGCCACCGGAAGGCTAGAGAGCCTTGAACACACGCTATAATCCTTCCGTTTGTCATTTTTGCTTGGAATCGTTGCTTGGTTTTACACACCTGATGTAAAACAAAAGTTCGGGCCTGAAACATAGCGAAGTTAAATATCGTTAACTGAAAAAATGCCCTAACTAAAGCAATTACACTTTTACAATGTTAATAAAGGTACATACTATTCGGTACAAACCAAATACCTAATTGTTTCATGTTATTTTCCGGTGAAGTGACAAGATGAACGCGCCTTTTGCCAGAGGAATGCACCGGAGCACCGCAAAAGTAGACTGGTTGCTGTGCTGCTTCAATTTGCGTAACGGAAGAGACATAGACACTCGCGCCAATTGAACCTCTAGCGTACATTAATATCTCCCTCTGGCTCGTCCCAACGAATTTCGAAGACCGTTAGCTAGCCCGGATGCATAAATGAATTAGGAATTCTGCCGCAGTTCGGGTGGCACTGTGCTCCACCTATATGCAAAAGCTTGACTAGTCTATACTTGACTTGGCTAAAGGGCGCGGCACCTCACAGTGCCCATAATTCCCCGGATGGCTCACGTTTGGCGCTGGTGTTTCCAAAACAAGTGAATTGGTGTATTTACCACGAAATAAAAAGTCGTCCCTCGATGTTCCCTTGATGACTTATTAGAAGTGTCACATCACATGCTACGATCCTCGTTGTGTCGAAGCACCAGTGGTGGATGTGATAAAAACAATGAAAGCCGTTACAACTCCCTGTAACGCCGAATTAGAGCGCAGCTTTTGAGGAGGAGGGGAAGGCAGAGGGAAGCAGGGGTCACGTGATTTCGTGGAGGGAAGGCGCGGTCACGTGCGCACTGGAGGTCACGCGTGACCTCGGGAACGAGGGGTAGAGTTTCCCCGTTAAATCTGAGCGGGAAACATTTTCCGCTAAATTTGTAGCGGGAAAGTTTTCCAGCCAGATTTGACGCGGAAAACTTACCGCTAGATTTAGCGGGAACAAATTTTCCGCTAGATTTAGCGAGAAAATTTTCCGCTAGATTTAGCGGAGAAAACATTTCCGCTAGATTTAGCAGAGGATAATTTTCCGCTAGATTCTAGCAAGGAAATTTTTCGCTAGATTTAGCGTGTAAAACATTTCCACTCAATTTAGTGGGGAAATTGTTCCGACCATATTCAGCAGCGAAAATTTTCCGCTATATTTAGCTGGGGTAAACATTCCGCTAGATTTAGCGGGGAAAATTTTCCGCTAAATTTAGCGGGGAAAATACTCATCATGCACCGCGCGGTTACGCTTCGACGGTCGACGTTGACGCACGCTGACCCGTAAGAAACGGGTGCCTACGAGCTGCGCTCTAAAACGCTGTCAAGCTGCAGGTCGCTCTTTGTATTTAACATTTTCGGATAGTTTTAGGTAAAACTGTTGAAGTGACTTCACGACGAGAGCAGCTACTCGCGTTCGCTTGTACTTTTTTCTGGGTCTCTTAACTCCGCCCGTTAGTACCCGCAACCTTTGATAAGACATCACAGCGTCGGTTTTATGGAACTATGTATCTAGCAACTCTCGAAACACTTCCACTGTATGGAGGGGATAGGCCGTTAACCCTTTGATGCTCAACGTTTTCCAGGACAAATCAATCAAGATTGATTTATTTTCTCTCGTGCCGCGTGCGCCTCAATAAATTTAGTGTAATCTGTCGCATGGGCGTGGATATTTGCGTTACAAGAGGAGGATCGAAGTGCATCTACGAAACAGATCATTCGTCGTTCAGAACCAAAGCAGACGGTGGATTCGACATACGATGGAGTGCACCACTGTCCTCAAAACTGCGAGAAGGAAGGCCGGCGCAAACATTACCAATTCGATTAATCCTCTCTCTACTTAAAAAATATAAATTAATAGTTAATGCGCATGGGTCTTTTTCCATGTCCTAACTGCTTTCATTTGCAACGAGGCGAAGTAGTACAAATGCCAAATTTTTATCACGAGCAATATAACCAAAACCTGCTTATGAAAAAAAAGTATTTTAGACTAGATCACTGAGTTCTAAGACATATCAAGTTTTGTAGATAACTAGTATTTCAAGTAAAAGTTTGGGCATGAATGAATTAAACTCACCAGTCAAAAAGCGTTCTTGGCAGAGTACTCCAATCATTGTACACTGTAGAAAGACACCATTCAAGACGGCTCTGCATCAGTTTACTGGCGTCCGTAATGTGTTGCATCTAAACTACTACAAGGACCGGGAAGTAAAAGTAAGGCTGGTTGCACAAAAGTTATATTATTAATATTTACAGAACGTGGATACGGAGTACATTATTCTGAGCAGGTAGCTCGAAATTTTCAAAACACTTTCGAAGCCGTGGCTGCTCCTACAATACACACTGCCCATCATCGAGAATTCAGAAAATGGCGTGAGAAATAAATTATCTCTAGAGACGAAGTTGCCACTTTTTGATTTGCCTACTCATTTTGCACCAGTTACAATGCATGAATACCGTCATATCCAATACAGCCTTTCTTGGCACAAAATTTATTCTTCCTATGGGAATCTCAAGCGTTTCTGGCATACATAAGCTGAAATTTACTATTAGAAAGAAATGCTTCGAACAATCACATCAGAGGCCGCCAGACTTATCTCGCAAGTTGAGTGTCGGTTGAGAAGTTCTCACCAAATTATTGCCGGATCGTGAACTCCTGGAATGGTCACGCATTTTTTCATTCATCGATTAGCGCGCCCGACAGAAAGCTGCGACACAACGTCCAATCTGCTGCTGAGAAAGCTTTAGCTCTCAAATTTAACAAAAGCAAACCCCGGGCCGGACTGCTGATCGCAGCGGCTATCTGATCAAGCGGATATGATACCCGTAGGAGGTATTTCAAAACCTCGTGATTGGAAAATGAGAGAAATGACTAGCATTTCTCTCAGTTTCTTGAACTCCTCGTTACCTAACCTTCCACCGAAATCTTTTTACATGCCCTTTTTGAAGTACACGAATCGGGTTCATTTTTCCTATTGTTCAAGCCTGTTCAATTATATTCTCCTTAGAAAATACAATTTTGATATTCGAAGCGAGGAATCAATTAGAGCTGTCACTTGACTTAAACTCTAGACACCTATACGCAACATCAAATCACACGCTCGCGCCAACACGTATAGCAGCATTGTATACTAGATATGAAACAGAGGGGAGCATATAGAGTAATATTTTTAGTACGACGCTTTGTTTATACGAATTGCATTTTTATAATGTTTCTTCAGGTCACAGCTATGACCAGTTTTTGTGGGTACACTGAAAACTGGGTTTCTCGGTATGTTAAAGGTAATACATTTAATAAAGAGAAAGGGAAAGCATTTTAAGAAGAAACAGAAATATTCTGGCTGCTGGCTTAAGGTATTCGGCGTTGTAACCGGGTAAGAGTCAGTGAATGCTCAAATAAATCAGACTGCCTTCTACTGCTTTTTTCACGCCTGTTCATCCCGTGTCCAAGGCTCAGAGGATTACGACGTGTCGTATTTGTCCCTGAATGTATCTCTCGTGTCTTCGCACGCAGCAACAGATAAAACCACAACAGCAAATACAACGCCGAGTATGACGCCAACTAAGTCACCAAGTGCTTCACCAATTACGACGGCAAGTACGACGCAAAATACGACAGACAATACGACAACAATAACGGCAGGTACAACGTCGAATAATACGGCGAATACGGCCTTACCGACGGCGACAACTACCAACAATCTCGGCCCCGCAGGGTGAGTACTGGAGAATAATAACACTTTTAGTGGCAGCGCTCACACGTGCGACGTGCTATGCGCGCCAAACAAGGAGTTAGAAGTTGCTAGCGCGGCAAATGAGCGTCTCAAAATGTTGAAGATCAATGACGGTTTGCGATGCCTGCACTACCGCCTATCATGCATGGTGCTGCAGGTATATTGATAATGAATAACCTCTCTAGAAGAAAAGGCCTGAACATTCCACCCTCCCTCTAAGTGCCGTCACTTGTGGATTCATGCTGAGCGTCCTGGCTCACGTCAGCGTCGCAGCAAGCGCGTCTTTCAGCTTCTCAGAACAAGCGGGACGGTAGCAAACGCCACCGCCAGACGCGCTCGTCGACTGCTTTGCCGTGTACTCTCGACGAGCTTCAACGTGTTTAGCGTTTGAGGTGGGTCGGGAATGTACGAACGATGACGTCGTCCGCAGGCCTTTTCTTTAGGTGGTATTGGCCAAAACTCTCTCCTTGCTTTTCCAAAACCGAGGGACAAGTTTGTGGCAATTTTCTTATTCACTTGCACTTTTTGTATTTTACCTGGATCGCGTCTTCGAGTAGTGTGTTTACCGTGAAATAAAAGGTGGTCCCTGTATTTCTGCCCGATGTCTTCATAGAAGTGTTATGTCGCTGGGCGCGATCCTGATGGTATCGCAGTACCAATGGAGGATGTAACAGAAACGTGTCTTGTTTCAGGCAGCTTTATAGCTAGAAGCTCCATGGAAGGTTCAGGAAATTGAGTATGGGCTTCGCGACAAAGCCACGTTCGAGTTTACTTGTACTTTTGTCGTGACTAGCTCCTAGCACTGACTTCGCGACGAGTGCGGACCACTCGCGTTCAATTCTTCTTTTGCAGGGACCCCCAGCACTAACCGCCAAAAACTCATCTAACAGCATAATACACCGTCTTTTGTAACGTCCCTCTTTGTCAACTTCCGAAAAAAATATATTATATAAACCGGTTAGGCAGTTTGAAACGCCAGAGGAGGGAGCGTTCCAGGCACAGTAGTTTATTCAAACTAGACTATAGAATGTGACCATTGCAAAGAGGTGAAAATTAGCCTACTGGCTACCGCGACGCGTTTATTCTAAACTGAAATAAGGACAAACGAATTAAATTAAAATTCGCAACATGAATGTTCTTTATCACTTTTTAGGGAACGAGAACACAGAGTATAATATTTGAGCAGGTAGCTATTATACTTTGTGATTACCTTCTCAAGAAAGTGATGAAAAATATAATGATAATATTTGAGCAGGTAGCTGACACCAGCTCTGAGCACGAGGTGCGAAAGCTCGCGCTGTAGAGTTCAGGATCCTGGGTTCAATCCCCACCCTAGCGCGTTTTGATCTGGGTGACCATCGTACCGGCGTGCGGTTCGTATCACTACTGCGTGATGCACGTTAAAGACTCCAGGCTAGCGGTTGTACTGCACTGGCTAAATTTCTCGTCTACAGTTGGGAGAGTGGTCACCCGTTGAGGCTGACCAATTTCTAGGCTGTATAAATGTACACACAACTCAATTTCGTTTTTTAGCAGGTTGCTAGCACGATTCAACCAGCGAAATGTTCTTGAACATTTTGGATACCGTGCTTGCTCCAATACAGACACGTAATACGCCTCTTCGATAATGAAAACAAAAAAATGCCGTGATAGTTTAGCAGTACATAATCTTCCAGGACGCGGTTGCGGCTTTGAATTTGCCGACACCATATGCATCATTTGCAGTGCGTGCAAACCGCAATATTCTATTAATGAGTGCTGCCTATTTTTGAAACACAGCCTCTGCTTCCTTAAGAAATGTCAGATCCTTCCGCTGTCATACTAAATCAGAAAGTTAACGGTGAATAGAAAAAACCTTAGAACAAGTACATCCGAGGCCATGAGATCTCTCTCGCCTACTGAGTGACGATGAGAAATGATCACCAAAATATTGCCTGATCTTGGAATCTGAAATGGTCAAAATATATCAATGTTCTATTAAGCGCGCCTAAAACAACCTAGGAATTAACGTCCAATCAACAACTGAGAAAGCTCTAGCTCTCACCTTCAACAAACTCGAACACCAGGGCCGGATTGCCTATTGCTACGGCTTTCCGACCCGGCGGGAATAATACACGCAGGCAGCATGTTCATGTCACGTGATTGGCTCAGCGGGCCGAAATTACTTAATGTTTCCGCCGATTCCGGTCAGCATATTTAAGCATTGCCTATCGCTTTCTTGAATTCTTTGGTAACAGAACTTTCTCCAGAAATAATTTTACTTGCCGCTTTTTAAGCACATGAATGGGGATGATTTTACTTACATTATAAGCCTGTTCAATAATTTTCTTCACGGAAATTTGAATTTGAATCTTGAAAGCGAAGAAGAAACTACAGCAGTCCTTTGCACGGAACGCTAGTCGCATGTACGCAGAAAAGCGAAGAAAGATGAAATGATTAAAACATGGGATGACGTTAAATGCGCCGAGTTCTGATTGGAAGGATATTTGGTATCATTTGTATCGTCACACTGTCTATCTCCAATCAGAGCGAGCAACAGCGTTGTCTCAGCCATGCACAGGGTTTGGCGTTCGAACGCCGAACTCCAAATCCCGCAAAAACCTGACAACGATTCTCCTCGGCCTGATTAGGGAGATACAGTGGGTAGAAGCAAACGCAGATAGATTTGGCGCCTACACATCTCCTTCCAATCAGCTCTATGTTCTTACGACGCTGCACGCTACTATTTCACTCTCTTTCTCCGTTCTTCTCTGTATAGAACAGTGTCGGCTTTGTTTTATGGATGCCGACATGTTTGTTTATGCTGACGCCAGAAACATAGTAAGAAGGCTGCGTGTCTTGGAACACTCCCTTTTAGAAACCTTCGCACATATAGTACTGTAAGAGCGCCAGAAATGCATTGTCACGAAGCTCCAAGAGCAACACCGATGCCAAGAGTGCTGTAAAAACCAAAATCTTGTTTTATGTGCAGCCCCCTTTTCACGAAAGCCGGCGTTTGAGATTATTATTTCCCATTTTTTATCGTGAGGGGCTATGATTCCGGACACTGGTTTTTCTTGTACCACAGAGCCGTTCTACAGTACCTTAAAATTTCTTTTGCGGACGAGGTGAGCGCCATGTGAACTTTTTGCATTAATCTGTGAATGGCGCAGGTGCATCACTGCATTTTTTAACCGCTCATTGAAGTGTTTTTACACGCGAACAACGAATTCTGGTGACTTTCTCAGATAATTTATTTTATAAGTGTTCGTTTCTTTGTGTTTTTGTTTGCAGAGAGGCCAATGAACGCAAAGACGCTTATGTGCACTTTTGGCGTCGGGACTCAACCAAACACTGTTGGCCCGAAAGACAACCTTTGTGACATCATCATATTCGATTTTTTATACGCCAAAGGGAGGGGCACGTTTCTGAACCACAAACCGCTGCAATGGTTTCTAAACTACGTCAAGAACAAAAAGAGAAGAACTGAATTCGGATTGGGAATAGATCACAGGTAAAATACTGAGACGCGGCTCTGATTCGCACTACGTTCATTTATGTACGTTTCCGAAGAGCAATATTTCGAACTATGGAATTTCGGCAATGTTCAAATGACTCTACATTTTTATACAGGAGGGACCTGGTGTCCTCTTCATTTTGTAAACTCGTAGTTTGGCTATTGGCATATTTAGCTTGTTTATTAGACAACTTTGAATAATATATTTGTGTAATAATAATAATGAAAACGGCGCCAGCTCCCTTACACTCCAGCAAGCACACACTATTTCCCTTTGCCGAATTCAATCGGAAATTAACTCAGTTTAACATGTCCGCAAAAAACAAAAAAAATTACACAACATTTTTCTTTTTTTTTCTTTTCAAGTTTCAGTGCAGCAGTTTGCGAAAATACTTGATTTTTAAAGGTGATATCTTCTGAAGACAAGAATCCCTTTAATGGCTTTCCTTCTTGGTATTTTAGCTTAGCTGAGCGGAAATTTGTGCATCCACGGTTCTGTCCTTGAGCGAAGAACGTGTACTTGCAGTCTAGAAGAGAAATTACGGTAATGGTGAGAAAAAAACAACAAAAAATGTAACACATATTTGGTCAGGAAATTTTAAAACTTAACAAAAAACAAATGAAAATACAAAGATTATACACTACTTTAATGCGATATGAGAACACAGCTACATTTCGACGGAAATACGTCGAAGACATCCGATCATTATCGCGATTGCCCCACCCTTAGCAAAAGTTTTCTCCTGCTTAGTAACTCAAAGTTAGGAAAAGCTTGTCACAACATTCACCAATTTCTAACTAAAGTTATTAACTCTAAATTTAGTGAGTTTACTAACTGAAGTAGCTAGTATTGGTTACAAACAAACCTCGTATATTTGAAAAAAGCAAAATATGATATAAGGTGGATAGCTGGGCTAGTTCGCAATCATTGTACATAATTGAATAAAACAGCGCGAAATATACAAAAATAAGAAACAAACCGGACAGGACAGAGTGCTGACTCGCAACTAAAGATTCTTTAGTTGCGAGTGTCCAGTGTGACAACCAGTGTCACAAAAACAGTGCAGAGAACCAAACTAGAGAACCAAAGGGATTCCACGCTGGGGCCTGGCCACAAGATTCTGAAAGAGACAGAAGCGGGGGTTCGGATTCAGGTGGAGGGTTTCAGAGGCTCTTAGTTCTCTCTTACGCTTGTCAATAATGAATATCAAAATAAAACATAGCTTCAGTATTATTCGCTGCCCTTGAATTAACCATTCGATTAATCGGCTCAGTTGCTCTGCAAGTATAAAATCTCGGAAAGGCCTACCGACTTTTTTATGTTTACTTTTCTATACTTTACTTTTTCCTTTTTCTATACTTTACGTTTTCCTTTTTTACTTTTCCAGTGAATTATTTTTCGTTATTTTGTATGTAAAAAACTTAGTGCTGCCTTCTAAAATAAATAGATGCGCAAGTAAGACACCGGGGCCGGCTTGCTGGAATCTGCGTCTCAGCTTAGACTGGGTGAAGGAAAGCACCGTAATGAATGGGACGCGCGAGCGTCTTCAGTCGAGGTTTGAGTCCCGTTCAGCTCGTACGCTGGCTTTGAGTGCTTTCTTTCCCCCTGTCTCAGCTGAGACGCTGTTTCTAGAAAGACGGCCCAGGCGTCTACTATTGTTTTGTTCGTCCAACTTGTCCTTACTCAGACCTCGATCGATCTAGATTAAAAAAATTATAGTGGTTTAAAAATTTAATCAAATTGTACGAAGGTTTTTTCATAAATTGCTTAACTCTACTCTTGCAACATCATGGCGTCCCTCAACCTTTCATCTAGCTTTAAGAAGTCTTGAGAATTACAATCTCGCCATTTAAGTTCACACCAACCATTCTACATTGGTTTGAAAAAAAACGCTTTTAAGATTTACGGTATTTGCGGAACGGAAATATGTAGTCATTGTTGTACCGATATTGCCTCCATAATATTTACAATTTATAAATGCAACCGCTGGCCTTCCTCTTCAACTCACCAGTGTCAAACGCACTACTAAATTAACAATTCAATAAACACCCCGGTATACGTAACAACATGACAGCTGAACAGAACTTGATGCTTGAATCAATGAAGAGTTTAAAATAAATTGCGCAGATAAAATAGCTTGTCGTGTAGAGACAATTACTGGCAATTACACTCGCAGAGCGCGGTGACATAACTGACACTCCACTCGCACCCAACAAGCCAAACCTTGGCAAATAAGGACTACACAACGCTCTGTGGTATTCGCCTTGGAAATACCGGGAGGACTTTTTACTACAGCACACATCTACCGCTAAGAAGATAGCCATATTTTAACAAGAAATAAATAAATAAAAATGACTTCGAACACAAAAATAACCAATCAGAACGTCTCTCACTGTCTATTGGAATAAAAAAGCACTTGCAAATAGCGCTGTACAGGGTCTTTCGGGCCGATCGCTCTAAATGACACGTTGAACTCGTCGGAGATTCCTGGCACAGAGTTTGACACGGTTCAAACTCATCGGATAGGGACAAAACGTACATTGCGTTGCAAGAATACCTATCTCCAATGGTGAGAGAACTTCTCCTTGTCACTCACATGGGAGAGAAGGCGGTCCGTTGTGTCTTCGGTCTGTCGAAGCTAGTGGTCACATGTATGCCCACAGCAAAGGAAGATCACCGGTGTGTAGGCGCAGCCGAAAGAATATCCATGGTCTTGGCAATCCGCATGTTGAAGATCGCACTTGGCACTACGACGAAGTGCGCTGCTGGTGATCAAACTCTAGAATTAGATTTACCACATTTACCACAGAAGCGAAATCTACAGCAGGCCCGCAGGCCACATCACACGCGAAACTATGTCCGGTCTTCGCAGGCATTCCGGGTTTGTAAGCGGCTAATGCGTCATCCGTCAAACCACGTGATCACGCTTCTGCCGTTACCCGCGTACAGAGAGCGGATTCAAGCGATAAAAAGTATACGGCACATTTGTCCGGCAAGTACGCACCGCCTACCACGCCTTCAGCTTTGGGAGGGGAGAAAATGAGAGAAGGAGTAGAAAGAAAGCAGCCCAGAACGGGGGGTGCGCCAGAGCCTTTTATACTGGGAGAGTTCGGCGGTTGATTGATCCAGCCGCCAGTCTGGCAGCACTGATCAAACAGTCTGGCAACTGTGCGCATCGCGTTCCGAGTTTCGTTGTCCGCCATGATGTGCCTTGCCGTCTCAAGCCGGCAGCCGGCTCACTAGCGTGGAGCGAGAGACGACGGTGAAGATGTTCGTTCTGCGCTCTGCGAGACGTTAGAAGATAACGTAATGGCGTGCTGTAGTGCCGTTGGGTGCTCGAACATCACGAAAAAAGGTTCAGGATGTACCGGTTCCCGCAAGGAAAAGAAAACCGCAAAAAGCACAAGATCCGGGAGGCCAAAACAAAGAGGACTAAGTGGAAGCCGACTTCGAGTTCTCGATTGTGCGAGGTAATTTTATAACTAACTTGTTTTGTGAGTTAAAACCGCTTTATTTTGACTGAAACTGTGCAGCGACTTAACGCGGCAGCGTCAGGTGAGAGTGTCCGTTGATCACGAAGCTGTTTCATGCCGCGCGAGACCTGATTTTTGCGAGCGCCCTAGCTTGCGAACTTTGAACTGTGTATACTGCATTTCAGTCGATCGCTGCAAAGCGCGTGCACGTCGCGCTAAACGACGCGTGCACTGTACTAGTGCACGTGCTCCGTCGGCACGTACAACGCATGCAGCTCGCCTCTCGTAGCTTTCTCTACGCTCAAGTTTTTAGAAGCGGCCTCGCAGCTCAGCTTCGCCGTCTCGCAAGCGCTTTTGTCTCGCTAGCGACACCTTTATTTTGATTTTTTTTAATATCCGTAACCAATACTTACTTGTCATGCCATTTTTTTTATGTGCACTTCACAGACAGTGAATTTGAAAGCGGATGTCGCGATCGCAAAAAGCTCAGGCTCCACGCGATGCCGACGCATATTCTTTCACAGCAAATCAAACAATGTCAGAAAACCCCCAAAAGACCGGCAGGCGAAGAAGCACGGCGGAAAATCACGATCGGTCCGCCGTATTCCGTACAATGGTGCACACACCTTGTGATGTGGTAAACAATCGGAGAGCGATCCAGACAATCAAACTTGCCCACTCAAAACTGCGCACTAGGCCGCTGAGCTGTGTCGGACGTCGGGCGTTTTTGAGAAATTTCCCATGTATAAATGAGTGCCTTTCGTAAATGAGCGGTTTCTTTGCTAATTCTTACATGAATAAAGCACCGAATCATGAAATGCTTGTTTTCCGACTCTCTCATTACGCCAACAAAAGCGCGAACGGCAAAACCTGCACGCGTATACATCGCACGTCAACGGGGACCCGCTTGCCGGGAGGCACATCATGGCGGAAGCGGAACCCGCTGAATCCGCTAAACCCAGCGGGCCGTAAGCCCCTCCCACCCGCCGAACTCTCCCAGTATAAAGGCTCTGGGGTGCGCTTACAAAGGTAATCTTCAGGCCCATCTCAACAATGAACCCAACCAGAGGATTAGTCACTTCTGCCCAAGGTTGATAGTGCAGTGGATGTTATGCGTGGCCTTGGGCTTTTAGTCAGGTTCCGTGCTCTGCCTTATCACGAGCTCTGAGACTGTAGTCACGTGACCCTAACCGGAGACAGCATTAGCCTAAAACACGCATAGCGTCTAGCCTGCACCAATATCGATTGAACAGGACAGCTCTCTGAAGGCCAGATATTGAATTTCTAAAGCAGCAGTCCAGCCCAAAAGTGATTCTAAACGGGGCAAGTTTGAAGACAATGTCTTACAGTCGTATAACTCACATTAAAATTTAGAATGAAGGACTAAGCGCAACTATTTTTTGCGCACTGATGTCATCAAATAAATAAATAAATAAATAAATATATATATATATATATATTCTTATTTATCAATAAATTTCAAATATATTTGTACACTGTTATGTTCGCGTCTTTAAACTCATAAAACACACCACGGACAGCACATCGTTCAACTTTCAACACACGATGAATCGGTTGCGATGCTGCGCGAACAATTTAGGAAAGATGCTGCGTAGGATACGCCGGGCGCAATGGCTTCGCAACCGTTCGAAGGGCAAAGGATTCGCGACGACAAAGTAGCGTCTTCCAACTTCAGTAAGCTGACGGGGCTCGAGAGTACCACGCTAACATTTCCGCAGAGCGAACGCGGCCGGCCAGATGGAGGCGCAGTATGCTCTCGCGTCGCGGTTGCTACGTCCTTTTTCTGCCTACACTGATGACATGTGCACTGGCAGTCGAAGCAGCTCTCTGGAGACTTCATTCGAGTCAATAGACGACTTTCTAGCGCGATAGACACTCGTAAAACTGAGAGTAGAAGTCACTTCAGTTGGCGGCGTAAGCGGCGGCTTTATGTTTGTCGTCACCTGCGTCGACAATGACAAATATGCACAGAAACATTAAATATAAAAAATAGAGCACGCAGAAAGAATTACAAACATGGCAGGGGCACGGACAAAGTAGAAGACGTTAACGCTACGTAATGCATATACATACAAAATACACTAGAAAAGACAAAAATAATTAAATCTAAAAAAACGGAATTAAGTTTTCAACGCCGAGGTAAGGCAATGCGAAAGAAGAGCAGCCGGCAAAAAAGCTGCAATAGTCCTATAGGCAGCTAAGGACGTATTTGTGATCGCGGTTTATAAAGCACCGGCGACGTACGCCCCATGAAGTTGGCGAAATAAAAGTCTCGCCCCGAGCGAGCGCGTGAATGACTCTTTTTACTTTCCTACCTCTGCAATGCAAAAAAAGGGTCGCGGGTTTGTAGCCTAGGCAACACAAATATCGATAAGCCATTGGCTATGGCAGTGCAATATTGACCAGCCTATACCATGATATCACCAATATTGGAAAACTCTTGGCTTTGACAGTTTAATATTCACCAGCTTAAGCCAGCATATATTCAATATCGGAAAGCCATTGGCTCTGACAGTCCAATATTGTACAGGTTATGGCGGCGATATACAATATTGGAGAGCTATTGGCTTTGACAGTCCAATATCGGACAGCTTATGCCGGCGTATAGCCAATATCAGAAAGCCAGTGACTCCGACAGTCCAATATTGGACAGCTTATGCCGACGTATATCCAATATTGGAAAGCTATTGGCTTTGACAGTCCAATGTTGACCAGCCTATGCCAACGTATTACCAATATTGGAAAACCATTGGCTTTGATAGTCCACTATTGTCCAATGTGATTCCAATATTGGAAAACATATGGCTCATTGGGCCATCGTTGGGCCATTCTTTGCCACATCAAATCCAATGTTGGCCCAATACGGTGTGCTGCCTGGGTGGTGGCAGCTGTTAAAACCCGTTTGCTCTACAGACGTTTAACTCATTCTTCGCTTGGTTGGTAGGGCGCTCCATGGGAAATTGAGATATCAAGGTTCGATACCAGGACCAGGCGGATTTTGCGGTCACTCACCAGTCACCTAGCTCTCTTTAGAAATTTGTGTTCTTCCTTTGTCCTGCTTGTTCCCCTTCTACAGTTATTATTTTCGTTACTCGTATATTTCACCACATTTTAGTAACGGCCGCTAACTCTCGCAAACCTAGTAACCACTAATACCTCTCAGTTGTACCCGTTTACCTTTAGAAAGGGACAAACCTTCCTTCTGGCAATAAGTATAGCCGTTTCCTATTTCTTCGATTCGAACTGTGATAACGAATTAGTAATTAACGACGTGCGGTAACAAAACTCGCTCTCAAACTCTCGGAATTTATAATTTTTTTTTGCTCACTGCCAGATGGCTGCCATATCAAGAAAATGTACGCAATCAGGTGATTCCTGTAGAGATAAAAAAATATATATATATTTATACATATAATAATTATATATATATATAATATATATATTATCACCACTCACCGCCTAATGAACGCTGCCAAGCCAAAAATAAAAATGTAAAACGAGTAAATTCAAATGGAGCTGAGTTAACGTCAAATTTTAAAAGTGGCAAAAAGATATCGTTGGGAACACTTTTACTTGCACGTGCACATTTGACTACATTCACATTAGCCCAGGCATTATATATTTAGCACTACCAATGAATTATATCATAGATGCAACCCACACGCATCGCATACGCACAGACGCGACTACACGCTAATGCAATCGCAGCCCCCATGATTAGCCATGCGTCGTTTATACTCATCTTTTTAAAATGGTTTTGTCAGTGACCACCAGGTCCATGTAGAACGTTAGAAATAAGGCGCTACTTTCGCACCAGCATCATGCTCCAGAAGTTTGCTGAACAGTCAATGAATATATCTCTTACTAAAAAGTAACGGTAAACAAAATATATATTTGCTACAACCGATAAACATCTTCACATGGGTGTTCAGCTGCCATGTTCTCACTTCCCCGTATAGCAGCTTTGGCGACCATGCGAGCCAGTTCGCCAGGTTTGCTCTTGTCCTCTCGGCTGTTCGCGAACGATGGATTTCTAGCTATGTGTTGGTCAGGTAAAGGAGCTTTATCTTACACCAAGGATCTGCACATCGTGGTCGAGGCAAAGGAAGGTTGTACGTACTTGTGGGGCAACAAGCGTCGCTAGCTGGCTGCTCTTACTGCACGAGATCGAGACCGTCCAAGCAGCTCGGGGTACACCTGAAAGGGGTGATGCAACAATGTTTTTGATTTGAACAAATAACGCATAGGACGAATCCCTGGCGTTGGATAAGCAGCACTAATGCTTCTTACTAAAAAAAACCGCCTGTACCCTCCCCCCCCCCCCACCACCCTTTTCACAAGGAATAAATAAATAAAGGGGCACGCTTGAGGCTTTGTGAAGTCCACAAGGTTAGAATGAGGAATCTATCTCTTTTCATCCTGAAGATTAGGAGAATGACGTCCTCCTCCTCCCCTCTTCTCATACCTTAGTCAGCTGAGGCTAGGGAAGTACACTGATGCTACATTTATATTCCCGTTTTCCCTAGTGGACTAGCCATATTCTGAGGACAGTGCTTACATATTTATCGTGCTAATCAAAATGGCGTCCATTTGTGCAGACGAATGAGGTATAGTATGTATAGTTCTCCACAGGTACAATTCCCAAATACTAACACCGAATTATTCCTTATTGTGATAACTACAAACCCACTCAATGGTGCAGGAAAGACTGGAACTCGATGGAGAAAATGTCTAGCCAAAAACTAAAAAATGTCGAGAAATTTATACGAGGAAAGACATTTTGTTTGCTTGCATTTTCTAGGATTTAAGGAAAGAAATACCAGATTACCTAATGCATTCGCCTTTTGGAGATCTTAGGTCGTGCTGTTAGATCCACTGAACTGGTCTTAAAAAAACAAATGCTAGAAGTAATGAAAAATGCCTGTATGTGCTACATTTACCACGTTTGTTTCATTTATTTATTTGAAGCAACCCGTTAGGTGCCCTTCATCTATTTGCAAAAATACAAAAACAGTAATCAGTTATATTTAAAAGCTGATCATTATTTAGTGGAATCAACGATAGTCTCACGAATGGCAGTTGACAAGGCAATAAAGGAACGAAATAAACTAAATGTTTAATGTGGCAAACTTGTGACAAAACAAAAGCAAAAGAGGATAAGGGAAGGTACAAGGACACTGTCGCGGACCTAGAATGTCGGGGAGAACGCAGAGTCGAGCGCTGGTGAGACTAACCCCGTAAGACATGGCAACTTTTGAGCCTTTTGCTGGGAGCCAATAATATTCTACCTTGTTTGCTCTGGAAGTATGCATCTTGAGCATGAATAAGCTATAAGGCACTCCAGCGTTCTAGAGGCTTCTGCATTCATAAAGAGAAAAAATACGACAAGCGGAGCAGGGATTTGAACCACGGCCATCTACGCGGGTCCAAGCACAAAACCTTCTTGACCAGCGTTTTTTTTTTCTTTCCCAGCTTGATTTTTGTTTTTATCGTAAATTCGAAACGTTTTACCTACTAAAGCGAGTGAATGCTTGTGACAAATGCCGGTACATTTTTCACACTTTCAATATGACCTCTTTAAGGTATTTCCTCTGAAATTGGCCTGAGAATCTCTCCCCTTTAAGACGGGACACCAGCGTACTCCAATCCTGCATGTCCTAACAGGAGGTTTCTCTTGTAATTGAGCAGGGGCAGTGGAACCGTTCCAGAAAGTGGCGCCCGGCAGTCTTGCCCCTCTTTCAAACTAAGGTGTGATCCGTTCGACTTCCAGAGCGCCAATAAGCAATACATGCTAATACATGCCAATAAGGTTTCCGTCTTCCATGCAAGCCAATAAGAGTCAGTAGCTCAAAACACTGGTCACAATCAAATGCCTCCGCACCGAGCTCGGCCGATTACAGTTCGGCATTTGTACAGTACAAAAATATTTGCTGAAGATTCTCCTCAAAAGGACGGAGGGCACAGTTGAAGCCACGAGGGAGAAAAAACCCTTCTTCCTCTACCACGTTTTCGCTACCTCAGGGTGAATTCGCACAGGAGGACTTCAGTGTGAAATCGCTCAAAAAAGTATTTCGTCCCCGGGCGAACTGGGTACATTATTAAACTCTTGAACACGAAAGAAGCTTCGGACTTCGGAAATATTTCAAAATAAATTGATGGTGGCATTGTGAGGTCAATGACGTTCCGAAAGAGACGTTTTCGTTTCAACTCGTATAATTATTCCCAGGATAAATTTTTCTAAAAACATGACTGCGTCCTTTATTTCAAGATAGTACCGCAGCGTTAATGTTCTTATGAGCATATTCTCAGCTTCCTCGAGCATGGGGAAAAGTACTGCCACCCAGTGCTCGAAATGCCGCCTCCATTGCAGGTTGCTTTCCACGATCACGAAACACAGGAAATCGTTGTACTTTGGGCTTTATCTCTAGACTGAATAACCCAAGCCCTCACTTTTTTCGCAAATAATACATTCTACCTTCTCATTCTTTCAAAGAGGAGTCCCATTGATACGTTGCAAAGAATCGATGAATGTTTTCAAAATAACTTGTTCTACACTGCACTTCGTGCGCAGAATACAAAACAGTAGAACAAACACTTAGATGATTAACATTTCTTCCATGCCATTCCATAACCTTCGCTCTAGGAGTGTTCAAGTGAATTTCCCCCGCTCCTGTGTCAAGCTGCTCTGAGTTCAGCCCTACTTCTAAATATTTCACTTATACTCAGACCATGCAATGCTAAGAAACGATTCAGGCTTTAATGACCATGGTCCCAGCAAAGACCGGACGAATTTTTTCGGTTCACTTTGGCCCCGGCAGTGACACATAATATTCGTACGTGCTTCAGATCAAGTATAATTCATTTTCGTGTCATACAAATAGACTGACGTCATCAGCCTATGCATCCCTTGAAAGTGTGCATATAAGAAGTTTGTGCTGTCCACAAACTCGGTTTCATCCTGAAGATGAAAAAAACTCTCAGTAGCTTTATAGGTTCGACGATTCTGGCATCTTGTCGGATGCCTCGAGTTGAGCCTCGTGTTTGCAAAAAGAGTTAAAATTGCCTCTTTCTATATTTGCTGCCAAAGTGCTAACGTACTGGCGTTGGTTGCAAATGAATTATTTTCATTCCACAGGCTGGTTGAGGGCGTGAATCGACACAACACAAAGTATATCGCTCTGGTAAAACACATTTATGGCCCAAACCCTGCCGCTTTGGTCAGTCTCGCATTCTGGAAGAACTGCGATGGCTCTGTGCTTGCGGATGAGGACAGCAGTGCCAGCACTGTGTGTAATGGCGCAGGCATAGCAGAAATCATAAAAGTTTTCACAATATTTTGACGCTTGCTCGAACTGTCTGGAAGTAAGTTTTGTTTCCTGCACAGTTTTCTCTTCCGGACGATCAAGGTCACACAGTGGAATGTAATACTTTTTAGGCGAGGCATCTGCTAATTCTTATTTTGATGTTTACCGACGGCACTTAACACTTATGACGTCGGCAAAAAAGACGCGGTTGAAGCAAACACTATAAAAGGAACCTACTGGGTGTCCTTTCATCTGCGTGGTTCTGGGATGCGTTGCTTCGGCTCGATCTCTGCTTCCACTGGCCGGCAGGCTTCCATATGAGGCGTTGGTCAGGCGTCCCTTTGTTATCCTCCGCGCTGACACGTTCGCCTTGATGAGTCTGACAGAACGGCTTTCTGTTGTCTTGTGGAGATACCTCTATTTTCTCGACGCCAGTAGCTTTGACTTGTCCTGTCGTCTCTGTCTTTCGACGTGGGAGAGTGTCCCTCGGAGGCGCGCTGCCACCGACACGGTCCGTGCTTGATGGTCCCTTCTCCACGACAGCCTGCGCAGGATGGGCTTGAGTTGACGCAGCGGTGAAAAAGGTGTTGTTCCCTGGGGCTGCTTGAACGAAGCGGTGTTGCAGGTTGGCGGTTTCAGTTGCTGCTTCAGCGAAGGGGCGTGGCAGGTCGGCGGTTGCGTTGACAGGCGCACTGTCTCCCGCCGTGACTTCGGCCTCCCCTCGTCCATGAGCTGTTCGGACGGCTCATCCACCGCCTTGGCGTCTGTTACTGAGGCACATCTCATGACACAGTCGTCATTTTCGTGTTCAAAGCGCCCGCAAAGTATGCACCACGGAACTTTGCATTTCCGTCAGACATGTCCAGTCCTCCGGCAGCGCAGGGACATGGTGGCCCGTCGAGCGCAATCAGCAAGCCCGTACTGTGCGGAAGAAGCAACTGGTGCGAGAATTTTTATAGGCTATCGCCATTTTTGAGATTTAGGCGCACTGACATCATGGTGGACTCCATGCCTTAGAAACCGTACTTGTGCCAGCTCTTCTGGGATGCCGCTATTCAGTTATTCCATGCGGCTCGAGAACACTTTGAATAGCTTGATCGGACACGTCACACGGCACCCAATGTACCTTCAACCGCACCACAGGCTTCTTGGGGTCGAGCGCGAGACAGCGCTTGCCCTTGACCACTAGTTTTTAGCGTCTAGAATATCTTGCTTGGACGCAAGCGAGTGAAGGGTTGCCATTCATATGCGATGTCATTTGGTACGAACCAGAAGCTTTGACTTGCTTTCAAGATTCTAGCGCTCTGAAACCCTGTCCTAAAGTCGTCAATCTTGTATGACCGTCCAGTAATATCGCAGCGCAAAAAGACGGTGGTATAAACCACAGTACCTGCCGGCAGTTGAGGCGGAACAATACGGTTGACCTCGGGAACATTCGTCAGCAGAAAAAACGAGGCCCGAAAGGGCCGTTATCACAGCTCCGGTGGAGCTAGTCAGTCTTGCGTCCGCGCTTGCCGAGAGCCAAAAACAGAATGTGCCTACTTGACTAGCTGTCCTCCGGACTGAGACTAGAGTGTAAGTATCTTGTAAAAAGGTGGTAAGGTTGAGAAAATGTAGTATAGAGCTGCAGTTTCTAACTTTCTACTAGCTGTCGAATATTTGAGTTTTTAAATTGCCAGTAAGAAGGTAGTAATGGTCGTAAAAATGTATTAACTGCTGCAGTTATCACCTTTTTATTATTTTGTTTACAGAGCGCATTCGTAGGCCTCGAGACAAGGGAACGGGGGCTCGCAGCAATACCACCTAGGAGATAAGCCCTGCGCTTTCCCCTTACAAACTTTATTACTACTGTATCCATGCAGAGCTGCCTAGTTTGCGTCAGCACCGCCGCCAGGGTGTCTTGCAGCGTCTGACAACGAACGTGACCGTAGTACGCGGCGACGCCAAGGCAGACGCATGGGCCGCTTTACAGCGGCTGTCGTTGAACTTCAACGCATTTGCCGCTTGAGGGCGGGTCAGGAGTCAATAACAATGACGTAATCTGCAGGTGCTTGTGATTTAAGAGGTGTTTGTTTGATACCCCTCGTATATGGTGTGTATGCGGAGCGCAAGTTCGTCAGCTTCTTGCACATGGGTTGCGATGATGTCAGAACGCCAAACTCTTATTGCTTGATCGAAAAAAATAGTGGATACACCTTAAGGCGTCTAGTATCAAGGTTTACCCACTCTCCTTTAAATCAAAGTATATCAGAGCTTGGCGTCGTTCTGACGTCACCGAAACTACTACGCAATAGCAAACATTTCCTCTGCGCATTTTCTAGAGCAGGGGCCTCCAATCGCCGGCCAGCAAAGCCAAATACGGCTCGCAAAAGTTTTTTTTTTTACGGCCCGCGGCTGGCTGTGGTACTTTTTCGACGCTGATCCTCGACAGGCTTCTTGCAAGAACGCTGCTACCGGCACGAAAAAATTCCCCAAAAGGAATGACGCCTCAACGCGCACCAAATGCGCAAACATATAGGATAAAAGAAATAACTAGAGAAAATGCATCATAACGCGAGTCCTTACGACGTATGTGTTCATTGGACATTGTCAAGGCCACCATGGCCGTTCTTGGTCCAATGCTTTGTGTCTATAAATATGCTAAAATTCCTTAGCATTATCATATACGAACATTGATGTCTTTTATAACTTTTGCATATTGTCAGCATTCGTTCTTTTTTGATCGTTTTAGGCTGTTTCACCGCGCCAGTGATCTGAATTCCCAAGCGCTTTCATATATGCCAGGAGAGTTATCTTGTACGCCACTGCCGTGTAATGTCAAAACAGTTGTAGATAGCAGCATCATCAAGCATGCGGAAGTCTGTCTCGCATGAGCGCGTGTCTCACACCTCGCCGTATAGATCGAATCAGGGCTGACGTCCAAAATTACAGGACACCTAAGACTGCTCACATCTAGGAAGGCGAAAGCATTATAGTCCTCGCGGGTAAAATACTCTGTGTAGTTTAGGACAGACGTATAGGACGATGTCGAGGACGACGTCGTAGAGATCGGCGCCAAGCACGGAATCTAGGACGACCTCCAACACGACGTCGAGGACGACTTCAAGGACGGCGTCTAGGACGATGCCGAGGGCGACCTCAGGGACGACGGGGAGGACGACGTCTAGGACGACTTACCTAAGATGACCTCTAGGACGACGTCTAGGACGACGTCGAGAACGACGCCTAAATGACAATCTCTGGGACGACCTATAGGACGACTTTTAGAACGACCTCTAGGACGACCTCAAGAACGACGACGAGAAGGACGTCTAGAGTTCGAAGTCTAGGACCTATCACTAGGACGACCTCAAAGACAACGCCTAGGGGAGGACCTCTAGGACGACCTCAAGGACAAGTCCAAGGACGGCGTCGTCCTTGAGCACACGATTGAGCGGCCTCCGGATTGGTGACGTAAACGTTTTGGTACCTTTCGGGTCGCCGACGTGTTTTCGCTCAAGGACTCCGAAGGTCAACTGAACGAATAATACAGTTAATTTAAGGCTTTCGCTTTAAAACAACCAGTAAAGCCGTCCTTTGTTCTGAGTAGCCCATGCACAACTCCCTTCTCAAATGAAACAATAAGTAGGTATTAAACTTCAAGTTGAAATATACGGACGCTTTGTAGTAGCTGTGCGTGGGCGCCGCCATAACCGACCTTCAGTGTTTGCAAACCTCTTTTTCCGTTTAATTGACTTCATCATTACTAATTGCAGGCCAGGTTATTGTGATCTTATATTTCTTTGTGCCCTTCTCCTCAGCATTGGCATTTGTGGATGCTTTTCAACGCCCGTTTCAGCGGCTCGATATCTCGGCGAGATGAGAAAAGGTCCGCCATGGCGACTGTAATCCGGCGTTTTACTAAAGCAGATATGTAATAATCCACCTTACGATTTATGTTATCTTTAATACCTGCACTAACAATACTTTCTGTTTCAATCATTACCAACGTTTATTTGTTGATTTTCTTTTTCTTCTCGCTTATGATTACTCTTTATCGGCCCTGAAGAGTGCGACAGATAACTATTCCGACCCTTTAGCCCCAAAGTAAGAAATTCCTATTCTAGAGGGACTAGAATATTTCACAGGGTCCAGAGTGGGATTACGGCACAGTGAATCCGCGCTGATGGCGCTCTTTTTGTGCGTGATTTGTCTATAGCCAGTGACAGCAAAGACACAAAGACCTTGAAAACCGTGTCACTGCAATTTTGGCCCTCCGTTATTGACTCTATCGGATCGTAGCATCGACTCTACGCTTGCTCATGGTCGTTTTCCAGCGCCCCAGTCCACTGAATCGGATCTGCGAGATACTGGAGCTTCTCCGTCGACTTAGGATAGGTGGCGCAAGCTACCACCCGCTGAAAATGGTATAGCCATTAACTTCCTTCCATCCATCCTGCCGGATAGGAGTTAGTGGTACGCTCGGTAGACGAATGCTCGACAACGTTTTTGAGCGTCGAGCGCAACTCAGAATTGATAGCGGAAATTCGCGACAGATCACTGTCAACAGCTACAGCCCGATGTGAAGGGTTTAGCCAATACCATTCATCCGCCCATTCAGCCCCCCCTCCCCACACAATGACACCATTGACGTAATTGCAGCATGTCAGCATGCCAGCATGATAAAGAATTTCCTTCAAATGCGGACGCAGTTTTTCGCTTCAAAAGTAATCCGTGAAGCGCCGAGGCAGCTTTTGTACTCACTCCACAGCCCCAGCAATATCGGCACGGTCTCGAAACGCGGTGGCGTCCGCCGCTAATAGCTACAGGGGACGACTCTTCGTCCACGTAATCAGGGCGCAGTCACGTGCCCCCCCCCCCCTTCCTCCTTCTTCTCAATTTCTAAGTTTTATTTTTCTTTTATTCCGCGTTTTTTTTGTCCCTTTTTTAATGTAAAGCAGTTTTTTTGCGTATTTTTTACCTACAATTTGGTGTTTGGACAGCGCGCTGAATTGAATATGGGATGTGCGGGCTAACGACCGGTTACCGGTGGAGCAGTTAAAATCTCATTTTGTGGTTGGGGGTCTAAGATACGTGTTGGTTTAACGCAGGGTTTTTCCACTGTTATTCTTTACGCCATTGTTTTTTTTAATACGTGTGACTCGGAAAATTCATCTCGGTGAGTGGTGACATCCAGCAAGCTAATGAGGACAGTCTTCAATTTATTTTTTCATTTGCGCATGCACTTTTGCCTTTGCCATATTCTGTTGTTATACTGAAACCGTGCAGTAAACTAGATATAATATATTATTTCTGCAGCCGGCGCTTCCGCTCAGGCGATAACACGAAAGAGGTACACCACACAATTATATTTATTTTATCATAGCACATTTTCCACCCAAAGATCACGGATCATGAAGACTACTGACGCGTTAGCGGGTATGAACTTCCTATAGAGGCGATGCAACCATTTTTTAAGTTGCGAAAATGCCGCTTAGGACGGATCACTAACGTTAACGACCTGCAAAACACCCGTTTGTTTTTTTACCACACGCCATTTATGTTGTCGAAACAATTAGAGGAAAACGAGCATGCAGTGTCCATCCCTCAACTCGCAGCCAGAACGCGCGGTTGGTTAAGTTACCTGAAGCAAACTATATGTCGCCAATGCTGATCATACCCACGCGATGGAGTTGGTGAGGCACAGTACACGCGCTGAGTTCCTGACATCGTTATGGTTCGGCTATTCGTCGTCATTGCAGCGATCGGACACGTGCCACTACACGAATGCTTCTTGACCTATCGATTATCACGAGCCCAAATCGAGTGCGCACGCAATGCTCGGGTCCAGTCTATGGGCAGCATTGAAATATCGTCACTGGAGGATAGTGCAATCCCCCAGTTACGACATCAAGTTCCGCGAAGGGGAGATTGAATGAAAACGCTCGCTTTCGTCCTTGAAATCACACCGCAACAATGAAGTTTCTTAAGCAGTGGCGTTGCGTGCGAGTATCCCTGAGTCCCACTCGTTTTAGTAAGCTCTTGTAAAGTGAAAAACTCATTGTAATTGAATATCGTTGCAGCGGCCCTTTAAAGAGTAAAATCGCATTTATAAATAAATATTGCCGGGGTTTTTTTTCGAACTTTCTTTTTTGGGGAGGCTAAAGGACACAGTCTTGAAGGATACACCTATGGTTAAGAGCTCTCGCTCCATAGGCTCAAGCACATCTTTCTTTTTTATGTCTACAGTCCTCGATTCCCTAACCCAGGGCCGTTTACGCTGAAAGAGTTTGGCCAATGGGCGGAGTCTGCCCGCTAAAATTAGCGGATTTTGCGATAAGACAAAATAGTGTTACTTCTTTGTCTTGTTTATTTCCAACGAGGTAGAGGGGCTTAGAGCGATAAACCGGGGTTCCGGTCTGCACTCGAAAGTGACCCATTATAAGGCCGCTGCCATTGTACGCAAATTTGACCACTCGTCACGTGACCAAACCAAATACGTGACGTCACAGGAAAGATGGCAGCGCCCAGGCAGCGGCTGGCCCAAGCTGGGCCGGAGCTTGTCGGATGCTTTGTTCGTTGTCGTTCGTCTCGGCGAGTTGATTTCAGACGCGGAAGCCGTCATATGAGGCCGGTCGAAAGCGACTTCAGAGTTCAGTGTGGTGTCTGACGTAGGTATAACGTGAAAATACGGAGGAACGGTGTGCATTTCGCTGGTGACAGACGAGGATATTGCCACGAAAGAGACAATCGGCCCTACGTTGCTCGGACCTCGGATTGATTCGGATACCGCTAGGATACATTTTAAGGCGACGTTTCTGTGCTCTCGTTGACCATCGGAATCTTCGACGTCTGCAGTGAAGCGTGTGCAATATATTTGGATACACAGTTTAGCGACGGAAATTGCGTGAGTCGTGCTTGGCAGTGTGCAATCGTGGTGCCGCTTCGTTCAAATGACCGAAGGCTCACTTTGGTTGTGCGGTGCACCGGAGAGCTGCCTTAAAGCTTGTAGTTCCCGTGCCATGCTAAATGATACTGCGCTGCTTCCCAAATTGTTCCGGCGTAGACGTGCACTTTCACGGAGCACAGGTGTGCGGCGCACCGAAGAGCTGCCTTCAAGCTGGTAGTTCCTGTGCCGTGCTTTAGGTGATGCTGTGCTGCTTCCTAAATTGTTCTGGCGTAGACGTGCACTTTCACGGAGCACAGGTGTTGCAGTTGGTATTGATTCCGCTGGTCTGTCGCACGTTTCGTCGACACAAAAGTTTCATCAACACTCGTTACGCGAATTGCAAGCTGTATGGACATTTCATCGCGCGTGTTACCTACCCAGTCCACCCGTTCACGCCGCTTTGCGACGACAGTCTGCAGCGGCTCATTACCAGAAAAGTGGTCCCACATCCATTTCAGTTCAGCTCGTCCACGGCAGTCGCCAAACCCCGAAGGAGAGGATTTATTCGGACAGAATGCCACTAAAGCAATGCAGCTTCTTTAGTGGTCAGGATAGACTCTCTTCTGTCTGTTTTGTTATATTGTCACGGATGCTTCGCTCCAGTCCTATTTTCTATCAATATTTACTATTCTGGAAAGTTCCAGGCCATGCTCAGCTGTCATCGTATGTTCTGGTGGAGGTGCTGCACACTTTACCCGTAGCCCTTCACTCTGTGTGGACCCTGGCGGCTCCTCAGCCGAGTTGCCCGATAACAAGACACGGGTGGCGGATTATCCCGCGTCTTAAACCCCCGGCGAGCCGTCAACCAAGTCCTATCCCGAGCCCGGCAGAAAAACCGCAAGACGAGCGAGTACCACAAGGACGAACCTCGGAAATACACCACGAAGAACCTGAAATCCGAGCCAGTCGCTGCTACCAGCAAGAACCACCGGAATTCGGTCTTTTGCCAGAAAAACCGAAGCTGACTAAGCCAACAATGACAAACCTGTAGCAGCAAACCGCGTCCGCTCCCACCATCGTTTGCATGCCCGTCGCACCTTGCACTCTGATGCCCTTTCACGCAAGGTGTATGAAGACGTCGAGGGCTGGATTGAACAATATGACCGTGTCGCCCGCCACAGTGGGTAGACGGACAACCAGCTCCTGCAGAACCTATACTTCTCGTGGAAGAAACTGCCAGGCACTGGTTTGAGAACCACGAATCCTCCTTAACGTCGTGGGAAGTTTGCAAGATCGAGCTGAAGTGCACGTTCATCAGCCAACATTGACGAGAGAGAGCCGAATTCCTGATTCTGTCCAGGACACGGCCCCAACGAGAGCGTCACCGCCTTCGTGGAGGATGTTTTGCGCCTGATCGAGCACCCACGCCAACCCTGATGCTACAGAAGACAAGAAGCTAAGAATCCCATGTCCCTCATGTGAGGGACAACACCTTCGGCAGCCTTGTCCGCAACCCCACGACAACAGTCGAAGGGTTCATATCACCGAGGCTTCCAACATTGAATGTACACTGCAGGCCCGAGCCTGTCAATATCAACAACTCCCCAGCGTCTCGACACTCGAGTCGTCCAGCTGCA
Organism: Ixodes ricinus; assembly: GCA_037355805.1. Lineage (NCBI taxonomy): Eukaryota > Metazoa > Arthropoda > Arachnida > Ixodida > Ixodidae > Ixodes > Ixodes ricinus. The sequence continues at coordinate 24,864 of JAZHYW010016906.1, read as the reverse complement.
ACTTCGACGCCAGCCTCCCAGGCATCCGCGACATCATCCACAACGTTGTCCGGGAGGAGATCAGGAAGCTACTTCCTGCCATCAGCTGCTCGGCTTTTATTTTGATTGCCGAGATTGTTTCGGAACAAGTTCGACAGGCATTTCAACTGGAGACTTCTTCGAGCGAAGCGGCATCTGACGAACCGAGGGCGACTTAGGCCACAAAGTCACGACGACCGCCACCGGCTACCCGTTACTATTCAATGCCAATTCAACGAGACACCCCAACGCCGAAGCATTCCCGACATCGGGAAGAACCAGTGTAGGTCCGCGCTGAACAAAGTACACCGAGGAAAACGAAGGTGCTGTGAATGGTCGACCGAAAACCACTCTGCTACCACTGCATGAGGCCGACCATGTCTACTGGAGATGCCCGTACCAATGAATTGGCCTGCAAGGGTTCGTGCCGAACGACCCTCGACCACGTCTCGACGAGCGTTCGTGAAACATTGAGGATTATCTTCGGCGGCCTTTGTCCCTGGTGCCGACATTACCCCGAAGCTCCTGATCCCCTTCACCTCGACGGGAGGTAAGCACGACAAAGCAGAGAAGCTGAGCGGCAACGCAAGGACAGTTGATTTGGTGTCGGTTGTCGTCCAAGGACAATACCTTATAATTTGCTGACACTATTTATCTGTGTCCACGCCACGAAGCACACAATTTCAAACTTCGAGGGAGAATGCCGCTGAGTGACTTGAAGATAGAATGGTTGGTTGTTCTCAAAAGTGGACTCCAAGCATCGCCAGACTTCACTTTGCCACACGAGACTTACACAAGTTGCAGTGGTCGCGGGATGCAGAAAAAATCGCCATTACAAAATAGAAGTGAAATGGCTTGGATAGCAAACAAACATTGTTGCCGGCTATACAGCCACGTAAGCAATACATGCCCGAGCATGCTGCATTGATGCAGAAAACTACCAGAAAAATCTGCGGATGAGAAGCCAGCCCTGCAGCTTCAGTGCATCAGATTGTCAGTGGCCGCCCATGACGTATGATTACAAGACGGCATCAGTCGGTCAAAGTTGCCACTCGACCAAACTGAACACCGCCGTGCCAGGAGCGTCATCCGGCAACAAAGAGCACAGGTACAACGACTGAACACCTGACACGAGACTGTCGCAGAAAGAACTCGTTATGGAACCATTTGCAAAGAACCAATAATTACGTAATCATGTGGAAATAAACATATTTGATACACTAACCAAATAAACATATTTCCGCTCGCCTTTACGCCTTCAGAGTCTATACACAAAGAATTCTGTTCACCGCGCATGCTGGACCTTTTGAGGACACTCGCATCTCTGACCCCTCAATATAATTAATGGGACACACCAGACTGGCAGACTGGTTGCATTGGGCTGCACTCGTTCCACTTCTCCTGAACATGTGGCGCAGTTCGAAAACCAACTCCAGTGATGTGAAAATGTTATTTATTAATCTATTCCCTCCAGGGGCCTTTGTAGGCATTGCAGAGACGATACTTAAAACTACACACATGATAATAACATTAAAGCACACAGCTGTAACTTGTTAATTGCAAAAACAAACAGACCTCTGAGCATCTAGTTTAATAGTATGTGTTGATGCATTGTTATATAGCAGGACACTTCCTATACGTATGACACAATAGACCCTTTGCAAAACCCCATCAAGCAACACAACAGTCACCATTTTTTTTCGGCGTAAAGCACACGAATGGGCCCCAGTTCACGTCGAACACTAATGCAGCATTCGAGTCCAATAGGCGCTCAGCCGAGTTCACCGTGATGGCGGACATAACATTATTGTCGAACAAATGCGCGAAGTATGAAGGCCTTGGGTAATTAGAGTAGTAGCTACTGTAATTCGTTCCATCACAATTTGGGAAACAACAAAGGCTACAGTTTCGGTAAGTCAATATGCACGTTGGAGAGAGGCACATGACAACATATCATCAGAGTGCTCGTCTGCACAGATTTGTCACACCTTCACTCCGTCTCTCTGATTGGCTCGAGGGGCTGTGGCGGTTGCCCTTTTCCAAGTTACGGTGATACGAAGTATAGGCAGCCCACACTTTTGAAAAAAGTCTATTGAAGAGACCGAAAGGAATGGTAGTCAACATTTTTCAACAAGACTGCTCTTCGGGCAAGGGATGAACACAAATATGAATAATCTTGTCCAGGTAATTAGAACAAGTAAATAATTGACCGACTAATACAATGCACTCTTGATGAAAAAAAGTATTGCTGCAATAAATCCTACGAAAGAAAAAAATGTGCAGTTAATCTATGCGTACACCAAAACGGTTGTTCTTATAGCAAGTCGAATAGCTTTGAAGCAGGAGCCTGCAACGATTTATTCATCCCCACACTCAATAAAACGTCATCCTCGCAGCTGAAAATACGTGTGCACTTCGCACTCACAAAAAAAGGGAAGAAAAGCGATCGAATGTAGAGTCGTCGATTAGCACAAAAGGTTAGAGATCGCAGGAGCTTCCTCGCCAAAAGTTTCTATGGTTATTCGGTGACGCAGGGCTGAAACAACTTCCCCTAGGCCCTAACGCGACGTATACCTTTCGCTTCGATTCTCAGACGTTCAAACGAAGCTAGAAAAATGCGAATATTTTATGCTAGAAGTTATATCGTAAGATTGTTGATAAGTACAAAACGTAAAGATCGCAGGAGCTTCCTCGCTAAAAGTTGGCTGTGATTATGCAGTTACCTAGGGCTGAAACGAATTCCCCTAGGCCCAACGTCCGACGCATACATTTCGCGTCGATTCTCAGACATTCCAACGTTCAAACAAAGCTAAGAGAATGCGAAAATTTCATGCTGGAAGCACTCAAAGTTCTATCGATTCTCGAACACATCCGGGAATCCGAGCACCGGTACGGCGATACGGCTGATGCTGTCTCACAGGCGTTAATATCCAGATGATCAAGAGCGATCTTGCGCAAAAAGGGTATAAAGTCTCATTCCTTCATGCTTTCACATTATACCTGCGTCAGCGAGCACGAAAAAGCCCGAAGTCGTCGGAAAGCAGCTGCACATCACGGCTACCGCGCACCGAACAAACTCGCATCCACCAGCTCTGGGCGCTGCCATCTTACCGATGACGTCACGGCTCTTGTGAGGTCACGTGACGAGTGGTCACATTTGCGTACAACATGGCGGCAACCGGGGGGGGGTGCCACTTCCGAACTTCCGGTTTATCACTCTAAGCCCCTCTACCTCGTTGTTCATTAATGACAAATCGCATAGAGTTCCAATGAGTCATAGCCAGAAAATGGCGGAAGGAAGTAGTCATCCCCGGTTATCCAGACTTCGCTGCTGTGGTTGCCAGGCTATTAAAATCTTCTTTGGAATCCGCACTCTTTCAATATAAATGGCTATTCTCTAACCTTGTCGAGATTTTTAAATATGTCGAAGCACGGCGAAGTCTTCGTTATCCGACAATGCAAGCGCAACTCCACCGACGTTGTTTCATTTTAGCTTAAATATGTCCACCGCCCCGGCCCCTTCAAAAAAATAAAAGCAGCAAAAAAAAAAACAAGCAAAAAAGCAAAGAAAAAAAAACATGCGGGGCGAAGTTAACGTGGAAAAGGAAGACGAACACGGTGAAAAAAAAAATTAAAACAGCTTTGGGCCGGGAAAGCCCCGCGCCGAGGGTACGTAGATGGTCACGGGATCTTGATGATTATAAAATTATTTCAAAGCTACGAGTGAGCTGTACGCGATCTTTGTTGACCCGTGAGTGCGCTCTGAGAACCTGCAAAAAAGGTGTTCCAAGAAACTCGGCTATATCGGCTACAAACTCTATCAACGCAACAGCGCAAGTGGCTGGGGTCACGTTACCTCTCCTCTGGCACGCCTCCTACCACTACACAGAGCCGTATATTTGCAGAGTTTGGACAATATGGCGGAGCAAAGGCCGCCGCCAGCGCCGAAAGATTCCCCCACGCTTAGAGCGTAAACTAAATTTGTGACACAGCGTCGACCAATCAAAAGACCTCTACTCCATCTCACAAATGTCTGCAGTGAAGACAAAGGCACAGGCGCGTGAGCCTAGCTCAGCGAAACGCTTTTGTTTGTACGAGACCTCGTGCATAGGAGCCACTTTCCAAAGCCACGCGCTCGTGCCCATGCCTTTGTCTTGCACTGCTAGAACAGCGTCCTGAGACTGGCTGAAAGAAAACAGTGCAAAGGGTGGGGTGCGCGAGCGTCTTGAGACGCGGAGTTCCGCTCGGCACGGCTCAAATTATACTTCGTTTCACTTTATCGGCGAGCGAAGCCAAGCTAGAAGCGCGAGACCAGCGCTTTTTGCATTTCTCCCCAGCTCGCGCGCTCGAGCAGAGCCTGAACCCACGGACGGAAGCCTGAACGCCGTGCTCACGCTTCCAGTTTTGCCTTCGCTCGCACATAAGGTGAAACGAAGTATAGGCGTGTCACATATTTAGATCCACGACCACCGCTAGGGGCTGTTTCGCGGCCTGTGGTTGGCCCCGAGATGCTCGCCTATCCAAACCAATGTATGGCCGAACTGTCTCAATAAACGGCTCTGCGACTACCACTTTAAAGTCAGAGCGCCTCATAGCGCTACGATCGGAGCACCGCCCAATCCAGGAGTCTGGGAGCGCACTCAAAAAAATAGCTAAAAGTAGTTAGCGCGCCCGTCTTCGACGAACCGAATGCGCATCAGCTTTTCAGAACGGTGCAAAACGCTCGAATTTGAGGCTTCGCTTATACTATTTGTGTAAAACAGTATTCGGGGAAAGCGTTAATTTATGGTGAAACTTCAGCGTTCTGTTCTTTATGGTCGGTCAATATCCACTAGAAAATTGTTATAAGCGAGCGTCATGGACGAGCGTTATGTATAACCGTCATGAACGAGCGACACGCTGCACAACGTTACATGACATTCAGGGTATAAATAAAGCTTGTAACGATGTAGAATCTATATAAGAAACAAGTCCAAGCTGGGCTCGAACTTGTGCCGGTGTAGTTGCAGACGGATAGTATACGGTGGGGTATTCAATGTACGCCATACTTGAGGGCGATATTTAGAGCGCATGATCAGAACGAGCTCACATTAATAGCCTGCTAAGACCGGCAATCTTGATGGTGCGAAATACACGTTGCAAAAGAACTGCGGAAGCTTGTCATCAGCACGCGCTCAACAGGGGCTCTGACGTCACGTATTTGCGGTGGCGCTGTTGTGGGCGCGGTGCTAAAGTCCCTTGATAAACGCATTTTTTACAAGTACCGCCAACCATTGTTGTGGAAACGCGCGAGGCACGTGCCACGAGCGGGTGCTCCGCCGCCATTCGCTTCCATGGGCCGCTCATTTCAGCGCTGCACCGCCATTTGCTTCCATGGGCCGCTCGAGAAACGGGCCACGTGCGCTCGCGCATTTAACGCTACTTGCAAGACAAACGCAAACACATCCGGGGCTTTACGCGGTTGCAAGTGCAGACGTTTCATTCCACGCGGAGCTATGCTCCGTTTCACCTTATGTTGTACCGCAGCGAAGGCTAGAAGCGCGAGCTCAAAGCGTTGGCAGCTGCCCTTGGCGCACGAGAGCTTGTGCCACCGAGGTGCGCCATAGAGCAAGGAGCTCGCGCTTGTAGCCTTTCCTGCGGTACAACACAGAGTGAAACAGGTATGTTCTTGCAAACGAACAGTTCTCACATCAGGGTAGCTAAACTCGTGGAGCAAAACATTCTTCGCTTTTTGACGTAGCGGGGGGAGTGACCAAAAGAACGCCGCAAAGTTTCCTCCTCCCTGCGCGCGCTCAACCTCGCAACTTTTGACGAAAAATCCCCCGCGATCCCTAGGCGGTGCACGAGAGCACGAGACAGCGCGGGGGGGCGAGCGTTTACGCCGCTCGCTGCACGTTGTCTTTGAGCTCTCTAGCGCCGACAATCCCGTCATGCCTTGCCCAGGCGAGGAGCGAGAGCAGACGACGGGAGTTCGTCTGCTACGAGGCGGCATTCGCACAGCGGAGCTGAAAGAAAAAGTTGGCATTCTGCTCGAAATCGCGTCCCGCGGGCCACAAACTCAAACGCGAGCTTGAATTGTAAGTGTCTGATATTCCACGAAGGGAGGAATCGACGACCCGTGTTTTATTTGCAAATTTTGGGTCGCTTTGTTGCCGTACAGACGCTGAAACCTATCAGTGTGTAATGAAAGGCCCAGGACAAACACAGAGGCCGCGAGATCACGCATCATCTGTGTGCAGGTGAAAAGTGGAATATTTTTTCGACAAAGCTCCCACAGCAGAAACCTGTGACGCATTCACTCAGCGTCCGGGAAGACTAAACATGGAGACGTTGCCCGAGGCTCAAGCACAGTCATATTGAACGGCAGCTATCTTGCCCCGTCGTATTTTGTTTGAGAAAGCTCTCGTTCTTAATGCCCTCACCAGGGAAATAAAAAAAGTCTTACGAAACGTATTGCTAGATGTTCCAAAGAACTAGATTTAAGCAGTATCCTTTCAGTGGTTCACTCATAATACTATGCTTAAAACGAAGCAAGCTTTTGCGCGTACAGTGCCATAAATTTTCTCAAGTGTATGCTGTTTTGTAGTCAGCTGGCTTCGGAAACTTACGCCGTCTGTAGATATCTCTGCCAGCCGAGTTCCTTAATTGGAAATCATCGCAAATATAAGTGACACGTTGCAGCAACCAACGTTTATAGATAAACGATGGCAGCGACTGCGCTCCCGCATTCCCACCCATCAGGTCGAACAAAAAGGCGCTAGTTTCGGTTTGAGGTCGGTACTTTTCTACAACATCTATGGCGACCGCATCAGTCTGCACTAGGTGCATTCGGCAAGTTCGTCCGGGGCCTGTTCTCCGTGCAGCACTCCGCGGGTGCAATGCATTAGAACTCTCACAGTGCAAGTCTGGATCGCGGATTGGGAGACTTTCACTGGCCTCCCCGGCGGCCATTGCTTGACAACAGGCAATACACCACGTCCTGTCTAGTTCTCCCTTCGTTTTCGTCCTTGTTGTTTTGGCGTATTACACCATGAGGCAATACACGAAAGTCTAAGGGAGAAACACGCAAAAATAGGAAGCTTGTACGCGGTGCTCGAGGGCGAGTATTTTATGACGTGCTGCGATGATTATATCGGGTGCTTGGAGATCAACTAGACATTCGTCAAACGCTCGAACATTGATTATAAAAACAAAAATGGGCCGGAGCACCACCGACTTTACTGACGTCGCTTGCTTCGGTTGCTAAATAAACGGCACGTTCAGCGACTGAACGGCACGCTCCGAGTTCCAGTTTGTCACGGGAGCCCTCACAGCAGTTCAAAGAAAAAGCTTTCACCATGAAGTACTATGTACAAGCGGTTAAAACGATGCGAATGTGCCCAGTAAAGGCCTTCCAACTTATCGTTTGCTGAGCTCTGATGACTTCGAGATCACGGATGACACCACAATAACTCTCGGTAGCCCTTGTCTCATTAAACACATCACAGCTAAAGCCCAACAAAGTCGCCCTCGACCCTCAACCACACAACGTTTATTTAAACAAGATTGGTATTCTAACGCGTTTAATATTCTTGCCCACAATATTAACTGTTATTTGCGGAAACACGATAGAAGTTTCATGATCGAGAACAACCTACTAACGTAATAAAATTGAGTTTTCCCGTTTCTCCTATAGCATGCATTAGATCATGTCAAGCGATGACTGCCGGTGGTGCCGCTCGACCCCAGCAATACAGGCCTCTACCCGCGATCCAGCCTAATAAGAGATCAGTGGTGCCAGTGCTATTAGACATAAATCGTGTATTTGCATCGGTACACCCATACCTGCCGGATGTCGGGACGAGGCGCAAAACCGTACATCCGGCCAATATTGAAGCCGGTTTTCGGCCGAAGTTGCCTCGACACTCGCCAAAGAGGCAACGTGTTGTTTCGGCGACTCGTTTGTGTAATTTAATTTTTCAGTCATTTTATTGGGTCCCGGGCCACTGTGTACACCCCAAAAAGGAATGTACTGTGGTAATTACACCTTGACGAGAAGGAGGCACGTAGCCAGGATTTTGTTTTAGGGGGGGGGGGGGAGCGCCCATGACAAAGTGCTCTATGAGGGGGAGGGGGAGAGGCGGCCCCAGCAAAATGGAAGATTTCGGGGGGGGGGCCTTATGCCCCCCCCCCCTGGCAGCGTGTCTGACGAGAAGGGGTATTGTAGTTTTACATCTTTATAAAAAGGTGTAGTGCATTGTCACACGTTTTAAGAAACGTGTTTAAAAAATCACACATTTTTAAAGGTGTGAGGTTTACATTTTTTTATAAGGTCTATTGCTACACTTATTAGGGGGTTAGTTATTGGATACCCCACTTACATGTATAAAGGTGTGAAAATGTTTAATTTGTATATACATCTAACGGAAGAAAATCTCTTTCATGCGATTACATCGCGTGCCGATGAAACGATCTGTCGATGACACGTCGTTCGATGAACTGATTTGACCGCCAATGAGTGACGACTGCCAGTAAAATTTCGGGGAAATAATTCTGCCGGCTGCCGGGAGACTCGAACCTACCCAAAAATTATCCCGGTTCTTGTTTATTTTCCAACATTCTGAATTGTATACCAGTTTATTAGTACCTCTTCGGATATTGCAGAAAACAAAAAAACGATGGCAGCCGCAAAAACTTTGACAGCCCGGCTCACAGTCATGTGGGAGACTGACAGGTGCTCGTCAGTCGCCACCATGCCTTGAAAGCTGCCGGTTTCGAAGAACCGGAGCGCGCAAAGAACTTGTGGTTCCACGGTCATGGTAGACGCGATTGTCCGCCGCCTCGAAGTCCGGGCGCCGAACGAAGCTCGTCGCAGAGTCAACGCACAACGGCTTTCGATAGCCGGTACTGTCGCCGAAAGTCGTCGTCGGGGAGTTGAAAGGCGTCCCCGGTGGTCTCAGTAGCGACGCCGACGGTGGCGGAAGATAAGCTCGGCCGCAGCGTACGGCACCGCCATGTTGACAAAGTTGAACTTCGCCTCGATCCGAAGCGAAGATCTCGAGCTCAAACCACGGCTCTCGCAAAGTTCGGACACGTCACTTTGACGTCAGCGACAACTTCGACAAACGAGGTTTCTTTTTTACACAAACTTCGGAGGGATTTTGAGCGTCAGCAGGTCGCCTAGGGACAATCTGTAAAGCATTAATTTTAGCTTGGCGTAGGGATGTAGGGACAAGTGGGCGCTACGTCATCGGCGAAGCCGTTCAATCAGCGGGCTCCTCGCGCCCCTCACGCGCCGCACGCGCGCCCCGATGAACTTTGCTACATCCTCCCTCTCTCAAAGAAATGAGCATTCGAATGATTGACACCTCGCTCGGCGCGACGTCAGCGTCGCGAGAGTCCAATTAGCGCGTTCCGCAAACTTCGGGCACAAAGTTGTGCTTGACGAGTTTAGCGACCCTGGTGTGTGCAAATGCGGACTGGTTTGTCAACAGTTCGCAGGTCTCAGCTTATTGTCTCTCTTGAACACTAGTTTTCATGGGTGTGAAGGGTATCCGGTGAAGACTCGCTTTCCTCGGGAACTGCTAAACCGCAAATTGCAGATATCACTTAACACGGATCTGGCTCCTGAGCACGCACATGTTGTCTGGCAAACAAGGACTTGTTTATCAACAGTTTGCTGGTCTATTTGGGTAGGAGATCCAACCGTCGCGAACCTAGTGGCTAAATTGAAAACTACAGCGATGGGGACAACAACTTAGATGATTTCATGGTATTTTGAACCAAAGGCTATGGTAAAGGAAAATGAGGAACATTGAAAGTGGGGTTTAAATCCGACTTTGTTTTTAATATCGTGATTAACTGTATTTAGCTCGCCACAGACTCACTGTCTTTTCATGGAATTATTGTTTGTGGTTTGAAGCAGAGCTCTGCCCACATTACCGAACGTTGCGTCAGCTTTCCGATTGGACTCGTGTTCAATCAGTGAAGATCAACGGGATGCAGAACAAAGATTGTTTTTATTTTAATTTTATTCTTCTCGACTTAACGCGGGAAAAATAGTTGTGATCGAGTCTCATAAAAAAGGGTATATTCTTACACCTCCTTGTCCCATATACGACACCCCAAAACTTCAGTTCGACGTACAGCGCGCTGACGTCGAACCGACGGTACCAACTTTCACGAGCCGCTTGATAGCCGAGAGGTACAACTTATTAAAACAGCTAATGTAACGTGTAACTGACTACAAAAAAAAAATATAGGTTTTCTTGGCGCTATTGCAAAACCTTAGTGCTTTTGTTTCGTTTTCTGTAGTCTTTGTAACGTAGTTTAGCTGTTTAATGAGGTATACATCGCCGTTCTCAAGCCCTTGTAAACGTTGGGGCCGTCCGTTTGACGTCAGTGCGCTATACGCCGAACTGAAGTTTTGGGGTGTCGTATATGGAACAAGGGGTGTAAGAATATACCCTTTTTTCTGAGAGTGCATGCGCAATTTTATCCCCACGTTCAATCTAGAAGGATAAAGTAACGAATCCAGTGCACATGCCTTGTGTTGGTAAAGACACAGACCTCTGGGGAAAGCAAGCTGAACCATAGCTTCACTCTATACAAACAAAGCCGGGCAGATCGCCATCAGACGCAGCCGCCGAAAGTGAAAAGTTTAGAGAGGCAGACAACGGATGAGAAGGGAGAGTGATGTAACGGGCGCCCCACTGCGACGAAGCACCGAAACACACTTTTCCCGAGCGATGGAATGTCCGCTCGTGCTCCTTGCGTTCCTCGCTCATCCTCGCCGCTACAAAAGCTGTGCGCTCACTACCAGCTTCCCGAGAAATTATCTGTGTTACCAGATCTGCGAGCTCGAAATTTGCGCCTGGGCGCTCTATGGCTCCGTCTTCGAACTGCAGGGCGTAGTGAGTATAGAGGAGGCTATGGCTGAACATAGGGCCCTTTAAAATTCGAGCTCCTCGCCAGAGCTTCGTAGCACGAATGACGTCATACAATGACGCTGCTCGACACATTGACGTAACGCATCGCGCACGTTTCATATAAAATAGCACATGTGCGGCACACTCGTTAGCTTGGTCTCGCCCTGGCTTAGCTTCGTGGTGTACAATAAAGAAACACCGGCACAAACCATAGCGGGTGTCTAGCTTTTGCTTGTGTGCCGCGTGCCAGTGCGGCGCGCATCACATAAAATGTACTCTCTAGTTTTGTTTATTTTTTGTTTTGTTACGATTACGTAGTGAAGTCGCAATTATTCGGGCGAAGCTAGCGCGTTCCTTCACTATTGCGCCAACGTAAACATCATTGAAAATTCAAGATACAATTAATTTCAACCTCAAATAGTCATCACTGCCATTTTAATTAAGATTCGAGGTGTAGGAGAACCAATTATATGATTCGAGTTCAAGAAGCAGTAATAAAACCGAATTATATGCAGGAACGAAAAAAAGTAACATTTACTTTTATGTAATGTTAACCCAGAAATGTGCTGGTGAAATGCAGTATAATCCCCGAAAGCTTAAGAAACAGAGTGTCTTGCTTATCATCGTCACGTTCCTCGCTCCGTGATTGGTTCTTCGGCTTCTTTATCGGCTGATACCGACATTTTGACCGACTGAGGGGCGATAAGGAGATACTCAGCACTCACCACGCCCAGCATTTCTTAAGCAGTCGGTGACTCTTAACATCATCTGTAGTATAACTCTCTTCTTTCCCGCAGCCATATAGGTCATGCGACCAATGACCTGCCACACCTGCCGGTGAAAACGCGGTTCGGGACTTCTGGAGCCACAAAATCCGCCATTATGGACTGCTCAAGTTCCCCGTGCACGATGATCTGGTAACCAAAAATGAAACCGCCACAGAGTATATAAATCTGTTCAAGGTATGTAACACCTGTTCAACTCTAAGGGTCACTAAGCAAAACCACGTGGGAGACAAGGCCTCCTCATGACGTCATCATTAGTGGATCTCCGCACCTGCCTCAAGTGGCAAAGACGCTGAAGCGCAACGAGAGCCACCGCAAGGCGGCAAACGAGTCCGTCTTGGCGTCATTGCGTGCTATCGTCCCTCTCCTTGTGAGACGCTGCAAGGCGCGGAGTCGATGATGCTGACGCAAAGTAGGCGTCGATGCGTAGCTCCACTGCGATTACGTTTTGGGGAGAAAAAGCATATCCTTGGATCTTAGAGGGTACTGCCTAGCCAATAGGATCGACCTTGCCCAAGCCAGAATTGTTTGTGGTAAAACGTCACGTTACGCAGGAAAAAAATCGTTTAACGGCTTGAATATTTCAAATACGGAGATTTAAATAAATTGAAAACAATTACCATTTGAATGCACGTTCATGTTAGATTGGATGCTTGCTTTCAGCGAACAGAACGGAGAAGAGCATTATAATAGCGTTCTTCGCAGCAGCCCTGAAACCAAGCATCTCGCGCTTACAGCATCTTGAAGACACGGTAACAGCTTATATTCTACACACAAGAATGTTGTAACTTTCGCACACGAAGTTGTCTTAAACGCAAAAAAAAAAATATATATATATATATATATATATATATGTAAATATTTTTTGATTCTTGATTAGGCATTTGACATTTGTTTTGATATATGAGAATACGACGCGAGGTGAAGCCGTGTCGTCACGTGACCAAGTCGCGTAATATCATGGTTTCTCGTGACAGCGCGTCGCGTGATATGATAGAGAGATTTTGTACATATTTCCATTACCTCTGTTACCCCCCATATTGATATTTGCAAAGCCTACTCAATTGCATAATCGGAGAATGGGGTATCGTTGCTGCATTTATTAGAACGATCTACTAAAACGGTCAATTGATTAAATCGATTAAATTTGATTTTTTACGCTTCTGGCTGTTATTTTTAGATTAAAAGTTATGTGTTTCTGAAAACCGGCTTGTCTGTTTGTTTTTTGTTTGAAAAAAAAGAAAAAGCTGAATCATTATATTAGAATATCGCTGGTTATTAAATATAAGTTACACTTAAAATTGAAATCATCTTTAGTTTCAAGGGTTTCTTAATTCAAAGCTAGATAGATTATATATTTTTAATAATGGCATCAAGTACCCTTGATATAACGAGATCTTTTGGGGATGCAAAATAAATCGAGGAAACTCACAGTTACAAAAACAAGTATATTGATTTTGCCCCTCCTAATAATGTAGGGGTCTCAAATAGTTTTAATTCTAAAGCTCGTGAAGACCTATTTAATCTCAATTATGATTTTATTAAAATATTAGGCTACACACCCTAAGCAGTTCTAGGAATACCATTACTCTTGAGAAAAAAAATGTGCCTCTCAGTAGTGCTGCAGCTCTTGTAAACAATACTCTGACCAATTTGCTTATACTAGAGATTTCTTCCACCTTTATTTATTATTACAATTTAGAAGGAGTACCATTCTAACATTTTGTTAAACAAGTTCGTTAGATATAATGCAAACCATCAAAAGTCATTGACAAAGCCGAACCTCCGTCTTGGTATTCAGTCAGCACCAATAATATGTCGACAAAGTTTCTCACATCCAAAATTTGTCGGCTGTTCACTAAACTTGCTGAAACAAACCAACTGACCCCGGATCGTTTCAAACACACCAACTATGTGTTCTCTTGTTTCGTTATCTTCCTGTTAATCTGACGTTGGAATGGCGTCGACGATGTCTGTTTTTGCGTGAAGACACACCTGAGGCCCACCTTGATTACTTTATACTTTTTAACTTCAAACTCGTCGTAGCTGACATGCATCACTTCGACCAGAGGTGCCTTACCACACTAGAAGCAAGCGCAGGGTGTATACGGCGTCCGTACTGATTGGCAAGAAATTAAAGACCCCGAGTTCCCTCCTGCGGTGTGTTGGCATGTGCCTCTTTCGAGTGCTCGTGCTCACTGGCCCCGCAGCGTCTGGTGCTTGCCCAAATATGCTAATATGGAGTCGAGTGTAACTTGCCACCGGCGCCTTCCACAACAGACGCCGTATGCTACTTCCGATTGGTTTTGCGGCACTTAGTCCTCTCAAAGTTTAAACTGGAAAATATAGCACCGCCAGCACACAAAAAGAACTAGAATAAATAAAGCGACCAACGACATTCCTTTTTCTGTTTGTTGGTTGTGTCTTGGTACTGATGTATTCTCGTCATTCTCGTCATAAAAACTGTATCTGGAAAATTCTCCGCTGCATTTTTGTCAATAAAAGTGCGCGTGCAGAACTTTAATAGGCGTTTATATACCCTCCCGCATACTTTTGTCTGTACAGCCCCAAACATTTGTCCAGATGTATAGTTCAACTACTGTACCCTTTCACCAATTATATTTACAAAGAACGTCGCGTAAATGGTACGCACGCGACGTTCTTTAACAAAAAATATATTTGAAAATGCATTTATATTTAGCGAGAGCCATATTAAATATGTGATAATTTTAAATAATTTTCAATTATTGCAAGATGTCATTCTTTGGTACCATAAGGGCGAATTGTATTTTAAGATTTTTTGTTTAAACGAGCCTCGTATGAAGTGTCCGCCGCTTTCAAGGTGTGCGGCAGGAAAATAGAAGTTTTCATGGTAATTCTCGTGTCAGTCCAGACATTATTGGACAGTAATGTTCTCATTCAGAGAAATGCTTTCAGATGTCGAAAGTGCGATGTCAATATATATAGACACAGAGAAAATCATACGAATCAGACGCGCAACGTAAAACAAACACGAAATAATGTGCTCTGTGTAGCGCGGCTCAAGTCTGAGTCATCGTGACGTCCCGAACCAAGCCGGTACATGTGACAAAACACGTCACGGCTCGGCTATATGAGCCGCTACCTTTTCTGAATAAACCTCTTTCATCACCCGACGTCTGGCCCGCTTTCATGGTGGCAGTGGTGCCCAGCCAAAAACAAAAACAGTCGAGATGCCGACTCCGTCAACACTGCAGCTACAGCTGCCGCCACCGAAGCCCTTGGATACCTCAGCTGACACATGGCCTGGATGGAAAACGTGGAAGTGTGAGTTTTCATTGTTTCTGCAGCTACGCAACTGAGCAAGCAACCGAAAGAAGTGCAGGCAGCAACGTTGCTGGTAACTATTGGCGAAGAAGGTAGAAAAGCACACAACAGCTTCAAGTTTGAGTCTGAGGAGGACGGAAATGATGTTAACTCCCTGATTCGTAAATTTGAGGACTTCTACTGACCGGCAACCGATATGACCTTCCAGGAATTCCGCTTTGGGTCAAGATATCAGAAGGAAGGCGAGTCGTTCAGCGACTGGTTGACAGAACACACAATTTTAGCAGAAAACTGCGAATTCGGAGAGCTGGAAGAACGTATGCTGCGCGGCCGTATTATCATTGGCATTGGAGTTAAGGGCTTGTAGAAGAAACTGGTAGCAGAAAGTCCAACCTATCAGAAGACAGCCGAAATGGGCCGCATTCAGGAGCAAGGAAAACAGCAGTTCCGCGAAATAAAAGAATCGGCAGAAGTCGCGCACGAAACCGCAGTGAGCACCGTCGCAGCGAGCGTTAAATCCTGCAATAGGTGTGGTTACACAGTGCACCATGCCCAACCTTGTCCCGCGCGAGGAAAATCGTGCAACAAATGCGGAAGGCTGAATCACTTTGCTCAAGCGTACAAGTCGTCGGAAACTTCGCGAGCCACGAAAGAAAAAAGGCGAAAAAATAAAAGAAAAATTTTCGGGAACTGCGCGTAGAAGATGACGAAAAAGTTTTCTTGGCAGTTTTATCTGTCAACAGAAACGCGACAGACCAGTGAAGTGCGACCGTCGAGATAGAGGGTCAGCCAATGACTTGCAAGTTGGACACTGGTGCAAATTGTTGCGTTAATTCGCGGCAAGACGTGACGAGGCTAACGGAAAAGCCCCAGCTAGCCTGTAACAGCTGCCTCAGCACCCAGCGCGGCTGCTGAGGCAGCTGAAGAGGACGCGAGGCATGACAATCAGCGAAACGGCAACTTGCGCCCCTGGCGCCGACTCCGGTTATCAGGCGTGAGTCGGACAGAAACGAGCGAAAGAGACATGGCTGCCAGCACGAAGGGCGCTCATGCGCAAAGTGCGGCTCCTTAATGCGGCGGCGCGCCGTAGCACGGCGCGGCGATGCATTTTGCCACGCGCTCCAGTGCCCCGCAAACTTTTGCTCCCGACTGTACTTGACTATGTTTCAGCTTCCGGGCGACGTTTAAAAGATCCACTAGTAGATAAAGAACGAAGATCCTGCGCTCGTCAAGCTTTGTGACTTTGCTGAAACGACCTGGCCAGACAACAAGCAAGCTCTCCCAAATGCGGTTCGACCATACTGAACGTACCGAGAGTAGGTAGACACACAAGATGGTAACCCGTTGTCTGGACCCCTTACACTCTGTAATTATTTTATGACTCAACTTGATATGGTGCGAAAAGGTCAGAAATAAAAAAAAGATCATGCCTTTTAGCTTATTATAGGAAGCACATTTGTCTGTGAATATATAAGGTATGTAGGAGTTTTTTTAAATCTAGGAAGCTTATTTAGTTGTAGTGTTTCTTCAGCCCTTTTCAGATGACCGTTCCTTGTTTCAACTAGAACCGAAACTTTGCTCTAGGAGTATGTGCAGTCTACGACTCTAACTTCGAGGAACGTATCCATTCACGTTTTTATATTTCTATGTTCCCGTAGAAGCTGCGGCAACTTCAGGAATTCAACAGAGCTGGCGAGATTGATGAGCCAGGATATCTTATCCTTGGGATCGGCCTCTATGCTCCACAGACTGGCGCTGTTCATGGCTACCTGAAATACATTCTCCAGTAAGTCCTTATTTGCTGATTTATATAAAAGCTTACACCCAATTCTTGCCGGAGAGGTCAAGAAATTATGTACCTATTTATTTAGCTTGAAAACACTTCGGTAAAACTTTTGAATTCCAAGACCTGGTGTAGGCACAACAATAAGAAAGCCAACAAAGCAAATATATACATATAAAATAAAGTAAATCGAGTAAGCAGTTTAGTCCTTGGAGTCCATTCAAACGAAGAAATGACCACGAGTTGCACTTGAAAATGTAGCAAAAGAGACAATACCCGTCTGGCTGCTGGACAGCTCGCTCCACTCGATCTAGTATCCGAGTGGAAGGATGCTGTCCGATGTTGATGATGAGATGATGCCCAATGTTAATGTCCAATGAGCATTTCAATCGTACTAATCGTAATCACCAGTCGATAGAGGTGAGGACATAAATACGTATAATAACGCGTTTTAATGTTGTGTATATGAGAAAAGGCAAGAGCTGTGCATTTGCCTTAGCGTCGCATGCTCCACGCTGAGCAAGCGCGTCGTCGCCTTTCGCCAACTAAGGTCCAAGTTTGGGCTCCGCGTAAGCTCATTGTAAAATTCGTAACCGCGCTTGCGTTGGCTCGTATAATTGATGGCCTTAATCAAGCAGCCGCGCTTCGGCGTGGCTTGCATATTGGACTCCGCCTAAAGGTGGGCGCCTAATCTGGTCAAGTGGGGGTTCTGGAGAACGAACTGCATGCAACACCCTGAAGCTCTTTCCAGCGTCCCTTTTTGGTTTTCTTGGACGCGAGGTCCTTTTGTGTGTTGTCAGGGTCCACGGTACTGACGGCCTTGGGTTAGGTCTTTTATGAACGCCTCTTATGAACACCTGAACTGATGGACCTTGGTTGGGGTGGCATCTTGGCTTTAGGGTTTCCGTGGTGTCGGGGCATATTACGTTGGATATTGTGTGCGGTTTTTGTTGCCTATCTTACTCGCGGAGTAGATGTGGCGTGATTGCCCCGCCTGCAGGGACGCATCGACGAAAGTACTCCTTGTTGTTGATAGGAATTCTTTGGAGTGTGGTCGGGTTCTTGGGCAAAGTAGGATCGCATTTCTTTGAGCATGTTTTATGTAGCTGTACTTTGAGTGCATTCTGAGTCGTATTGAGCCGCACCACACGTTGGAAGGAGTGAGTCAGTTGTTGGTGAGCATTGTTTATAAGGTCTTGTTGCCGCTCAGAAGGATGTATTTTCCAAATTGCTTGGTTGGCTAAGTCGTTTCTTTGTATACGTGAGTAACCCGGTATACATCAATTTCTCATTCGGATATTTTATGGCCGTTGCAGATAGGCTATGGTCTCTGAAGCTGGTGATTTGGTGTGTCTTGCATGATCGTAATATGTCTTGAGAATCAGTGTATGCTTCACTTTATAAAGCTCTGTACATGTTCAATGTATCCCACAGCTCTTTGAACAGCTCTGGCTTCTGTTTGTTCTTGAGTGTTGGCGATCCATGAATGGACAAAATTTACGCTCTGCGTGATGTCATACACCGTTTTACGTGATTTAGTGAATCACACAAGTGCCATATTAATAATGGGGGCTTTTGGGTTTTCTGGTAGTTGTTCGACTTATTTGTTATGCCTTACAGTGACTATCTTGTGTCGTTCTTGGCCCTAGGTTTTATGTTTCTTGAAGGTAGGTTTGTTGGGCTTAGGTGGATTAACTCCCGTGCATGTGATTTCTTCCAAAAGGTAAGAAGGTGGTTGATAGGTTGGCTTATGAGTTTGAGGATGGCACTTCTTGTTATGAATGTGCGAACCGCGCTTGGACCAGATCAATTCCCGCAGTTGATTTTTTATTGATTGGTCATGAAGTTTGATGATTACAATGAAGCTTCGCGACGTCTTCTGCCGTGCCTCCCAGTCCGTGGATGTTTCTTCAGCTTAGTTGTACTCCTTGCTTTTATGTGTTCTTGATAGCTTGTAGCCAAGAAGAAAGGGCGGAGAATAAAAATTAAGATGATTTAAATCGCGATTTAAATCACACTATATATACTAGGATAATTTAAACCAAAACATTTTCTCTAAAATAATCTCTAAACGTTTTCTTTGTTTTTAATTTTAGTGTCTTTTATCAGAAAAAGTTAAATATGTAATTGTTCTGTATCTGACTGGAATAATCATCTAGCAAGAAAGATTGCAGCAGGCTGTGCAATATAAAGAGAGGTGCTCTTCCGAGCAAATAAAAGCTTTTAGCATTTTACTACCTTGCGCTTTGTTCATCAGTTAAGCGGTGTTTTATTACCAGTAAATAATAAGAGCGAAGAAAAGAAACGATCACTAGATAATGTTCTCTTGCAAGAAAATCAAAGCGATTATGCTTGATTCAGATCATATAGAAATTGTTAATTGAAGTGCGCTTTTAGTATACACTAATTCTCTTTTTGTCCGTATTTGTTTTCAGTAGTTTGACAGTTTGAGCAAGAAAAGTGCCATATTTAAAATATAATTAGTAATAATTATTTACTTTTCGGGTTCAGCGAATTAAATATATTAAACATAATTTAAAACAAATAAATATGGTTAAAATAAAATTACAGGAAATCTATCAAGCTTAGCCTTTGAGAGTGGAACGCGATAGCTAAACGTATAAATACCACTCTTTCTCAAGCCGTGCAAGCGTGTCTGCTTGGCCTAGTCGGCAGCGTGAACGGCTCGCAACCAAGGGGTAGTGGGTTCGATATCCGCGCAACACCGAAGCTTGTTCAAATTTCTTATTTTAATGCAGACAAATTCATTTATAATAAAAAACAACTGAGCTTGCGACATGTGGCGACCATTAAATCGCATTGCGTTTCATGTCTTAACCACATTAATTTTACACACGACGTCACGTTTCACATAAGCGTTAGGGTTTGAAATTCCCGTCCGACGTCAGGTAGCTGTGACCCTTTCGGCCATTCAAGATTTTCCCTTCCCGCCAACGCCGGTTTTTCTGCGACACGAGCTTGTTAAAACTATCACTTTAAAATAAATTTAACTTGATCTTAAACAAATGTCGATATCTTTTTCTACCCTAATATGTTTGATCGATCTTCATTAGAATGTAAAGTAGAGACATTTCGTTTGATGGTTTCTTCCCATCAACGAATACCTTGTAGTTTCTTCTGACTACTGGAGTCCGAAGTCTCTTAGATGTTCCTTGATTGTGTCATGTCCTTTTTGCAAAAAGTTTGTTGAAGTTCTTTGGGGTCGATATCAGTCCATATGGCTATGTAATCAGCGTGCAGTGCAGAGCGTCTACCTGCGATAGCTTCTAGCTTCCACTTGGAGGGTGTCATCGCAAGGTTAAAGAGAACCGCCGACAACACTGAACCCCGTGTGACGCAGATATTGTTGCTACACTCTTGACTTCTTAGGTTACAAATTTTGATGGCGAATCTTCTATCTTCAATGAATGCCGTGACAAAGTTTGGCTTTCTTTTATGTCTTGTTTAAGGAGCGAGAATATCACCGCCGCGTAAATATTGGTATCGTGTGGTCACCAGCGTGCTTATCTGGTTGACGCGAGGGTCCAAGTCGGCTACGCCTTGACAGATCAGAAGTAAACTGTCTTGCGTTCCAAAGTCTTTTCGTACTCACATTTATGCCGGATGGTAGATGTATTCAGCTCTAAGGATATATTCGATATATGCCAGTATCATGCGTTTTATGAGTTTAGAGATTATGGAAGTCAGGGACATGGGTCTGGTGTTTGGTGTTTTGTGTTAAATAGTTGGAAGAGACCCGCCATAGCTTCCAGCTGTTCGGTAGTACTCCTCGTTGTCAGAAGTTTTTGAACCAGTTGAGCAGTTTCTGTTTCCCCGCATTCGGCTTGTTGCGTTGAGTGCTCACGTTCAACTTGGTTCGGCTTATAAGAGCGTTTAACCTTGCCTTGTATAATCGATGCTTATAATAGACCAATCCCTCCAGCCAGTTTGGATACACAACCGCTGCCACAATGCATCGATGAAATTCTAGTCTCTTCAACACGTGCGACAACCACGCTGGAGCTCTGAGCGTGCAGAGCATGAGCCGTCTCGGATGCTGCCGTCTGCCTACTGTGAATTAAAGTTAGGGCGGCCTCACGCATGCGCCTGAGGCTTGGTGATATCGGTCTATTATCTTAGAGGAAACGTGATGATGGTGCAATTGCTTCAAAGGTGCAAGCGAGCTGGGCAAGTGTAGTGGTAATATTCACTGAAGAAGGGAACAATGAGGAAAGGACAAATACAAACTCTAGGCCCCTTTGTCATCAGTTGATCGAGTAGATATGTGTCTCTGTCCGGTGGTATGGTTGATTGTGAAAAAAGCATGAGCCCTATTTCCTGAAGCGTGTCCTCGATGCTCTTTTCTTGGTGTAGTATCATGTTATCTAATACATGTGTGTGTTTTGAATTCCCAAACAAACAAAAAAACAAAAAAAAACTGTTCTCCTATGCGTTCGGAGTGATGTATCTTCGTTGAAGGACTCGAAGTGTGCAAGCCATCATAATTGGTAGAATCGTGCGTGGCTGCCATCCTCATTAACCAATCGGGTAGAGAGCGAAATTAGCCCGCCTTGCACTGTCCAGAGACTCTTCGTAAGCGAATTGATTTTGCTCCTTATGTTCGATTGTTGTACTGGCAATCTACTTACTCTCACTTTGTAAAAGGCCTGTGGAATAACTTCCTTGAATGAGAAAGCACTATCCTTTTTTAGAGCATGTTTGCGAAGTCGCCATATATTCTAGTGGAGACGAATGCTGTTTAAGCGGCAACGCTGACAAACTCTAAGAAGACATAAATAGAGTTCGGTATTTTAGACACATTCAATTAGTTCAAAATAATTAGAGGGAATTTTTTTTTGTTTACATCAAGAAAACAAAAACACACCGAATCAAAGCCAAACTCGATTCTTTAATTTCAACTGGGAGAAATCTTTATTTAGATAATTGCCACCTGAGTAGTCATGTCAGCGCAGCTATTCTGCGATTGTTGTGGCGTACGAGGAGCTTGTTCCAAAAGATGCACAGAGTTTTTGCGTTGTTTCTTTGGCTGTTGGATTGGGTGGGTTAAAGATTCGGATTATCCCATGTTCCGCGATAACCTTTTCCGTCGAGTCCCCAAAGGAAGGGTCGGGCTATGCCATCACATTGCTGAAAACAACTTTTTTTTTTTATTTTTTGGGGGCGGGGGGGGGGGGGGGGGTGTAGCGTAATTTGTTGCTGCGAGTTATGATTCAAGCCCAAATAGCGGAAGCGCTACTGTCTTTATTTATAATTTTGGAGTTTGCTCCACCAGCAAAAGTAGGTTGGTTTCGTAGAGGAGGCTGTTGTTTCTTTCTGTTTTTTGAATGTAAGATTTTTTGCGGGAGTATATGGCGACAGTCACTCGAAAACGACTAACGCGAAACCTTATTCAAGTCTTTTTTCTGTGTCACTGTACCGTTTTCCTTACGTCTCGGTGCCTGGGCAAGATGTACAATCCTGTGTTAAGAGAAGGATTTTTGTTCGGCTGCGCAGCTCCACTTTGCCAGTGAAGGTTTCGCTTTATTAGCGTGAATTGTATGTCGCTTGGGGGAATAAACTGCCTGATTTGCTGACAGACGGAAAATATTGAGCACGTGTTCATGATTTGTTGGGCGCTGCCTTTTTTGTGGATGTTTTACAGCCTTCCCTGAGTAAAGACCAATGCGTTGATTTTTTTTCACCATCAGGTTTCTTTCAATCAAGTAGGAGACAACGTGCCATATGACATGTTTATGGCGCTAGGGCTGTACAGTTTGTGGCTATCACGCTCGGTGGTGCGACACGCTGAAGTTCGACCAAAATCGGCGCTTGTATTGTTTATTATTATTGTACCGTATATACGCGTGTAATGGCCGCGCTCGTGTAATAGCCGCACCCCTAACTTTAAACAAAAAAGCCAAAAAAAATATATTTCAAATTTACGATTTTAAAATCGTAAATGCGGCCATTCTTTTTTTTTTCGAGTACTGCCGGCAGATGGCGCTTACCCGGCTGCGGCAGCCAACAACATTGAGGCACTCTATCCTGTCGGTTTGCGCCTCTCGCTTTATCTCGAACAATCTCGAACCAGACGCAGTGCATATCTTTGTGTTTGCGAGTACGCCCCGTTTCCCGCTGTCACCCACTTCAGGCTTCTAGATGGGGAAGTACACGAGTTACACGGCCGGCTTTAAACTCAAAGTAATTGCCTTTGCTCAAGACAACAGCAAAAGAGCAGCCGGGCGAAAGTTCTGTGTCGATGACGCCGAGACGCCGGACGCCCAGAGAAGTTGCGAAGATGAGTGATCTACGACGGACGAGTGGAAAGGGCTTCGCACGCCTGTCTATATATACACATATTTATGTATATATACATATACATAAATGCTTTCTTGTTCTATCAAAGCGCTGTGAGTACTTTCATTTAATGAAAGCAAGTAGTGAAACTTTCGGCAAAAAAAATGATTTCCAAAAAACTTTTTCATTTTTCTCCGTGTAATGGCCGCACCCCTATTTCTCGCCCGAAATCATAAAAAAAATACCTGCGGCCATTACACGCGTATATACGGTAATCCAGGTTATATTTGTTTTTAAACGAAGACCCCACCTGTGTTACTTGAACTGCTGTATAGGCTAATGAGAATGAAAACGTCTTAACGCCGCCAACAAACCCAAGTTCGGACCCTTATTGCTTGAACCGTTGTTTGTTGTTTTGGTGTGTTTTAGGGGCGAAGCTTTTTAGGGTCTAGCATTGTCCGTCCGGCGTCCGTGCTCACATCGATTGCCATACCATCTGTCTTCTTACAAAAAAAAAGCAAATGTTTGCGCAGTCCACAGGATTTGAACCTGTGCGGGGTGACCCCAATCGATTTCTAGACCATCTCCTTAACCACTCGGCCGCTGTCTGCGGGACCAGTAGGGGCTCTGAGATGTGGTAGTAACTAATGAGCTGGAGATATCATGAACAGAGTGTCGAACCGAAATTTTTATCGGTTCGGTTCCGGTTCGGGTTCACGGATTTCGGTTCAGCTCCGGTTCAGTTCCGGGAGCGAAAAATAACGGTTCGAACCGGTTTGAACCGGTTCGAACCGGTTTGAACCGCTAAACTGAGAATATATTTTCCGCGTTCTTTTGGCAATAGGCACTTTTTCAAGAGTGAAACGAGTAACTATATATCTTTTTATCATTTGTTGAATCCACTTTTTTTTCATGTATCAAAAATAAATTGTGTTGTTTAATTTCAATGAAACAGTAAATGAAAAGCTTGATTAACATATATAACTCAACATCTATTTCTTTTTACCTCAGTCGCACATATTTTACCTGAGTCTAAAGGTTATCAGTCTGGTGGGTCGTCTAAAATGCATGTGATTAGTAGACCTTTGCGTCGCAATATTAAAAGTAGACTCCTGCTGTGCTCTTGTACTTAGAAAATAATTAGTGCATACAATCATGAAATGGGCACGCTCTCGCCATATATATTCTGAAATCTAGATTATAAAATACTTTTCACAATATATATGATGACGGTGCAACTGAGCCTAAAGCAATATTATTTTCAAAATGTTAGGAAAGTTTTAGGACAAACCCTTTCAGTCTACCTTTTATAGAAACTCTGAGCGGCAAGCACAACGCTTGCTTTCCTGACCAATATTGTTTACACTGAGCGCCGTGATACAGGCGAATAATAATGCAGAAAAGAGTGACCTTCGTATTCAGTTCGGATATGACCTAAAATAGAGCGCATTAAAGTGCACCTTTTCGGCATAGCTTGGCGTTTGATGCTTGTTCTTGACAAGATGCCGTTCAATTCAATTTGTAAATAAGCATCACCCTTGCTAATTGGTGATTTGTTGTTAAATACAACAAAGTGGTATTTCATAGTCTACTCGACATTACAGCTACTTAATTGGTCACTTTCTGACGGTCTGCGTGCGCAATCGTCATAGTTCTGCCACGCGCCACTGTGTATGCACTTTGTTTTCATCCAGCCCACAGACACATAAAATTGTTGTTCATCAAATAAAGAAGCAACAGACTTCTATATGTTTGAGAAGTTGAATAT